>VXBL01001518.1:1076149-1113481 GCA_013400195.1 Aramus guarauna | reverse complement strand
AAAAAAAAAAAAAAAGCTGAGTTCTATCACTTAACTAGCATAGAGTTTAGATCAACAATTAATCTAATAATCCAGCTCTCACAAAAACCAACTTTTATGTGATCATAATCACCATCACAGAATGAGACAACTCATCTGAGTGTTCGTACCTTCATGGGCCACCTTGGTGTACCTTGTTGCCAGTTCAAACAAGAATTTCGATTGCAGAGAAAAAGGACAAGCAGGAAAACATTATAGCAAGCCAAAGAAAGACATTAACTTGCTATGAACTTTCTCAATTATGTATCTAAAATACATCATTTCCTCTAAAACAGCAGTCCAGGGTGGCTAGATTCTGCTGTGATCAGCAACAGTTTCTCTGAACCTACTACCAAGGTGGGAATCCTGCCCAACGTAGGGTGGCAGACTAACCACAAGATGTCTAACACTGCAGCTTGGACTAGTTTAAAATCCACAGAAGGATTCATATTACTGGAACTCAAAGCTCATCTCCAGCCATCTGAAAGAGGCTTCCTTCAACGAGGACTTTGAAATTCAGTATTACTTGGCCTACTAAAACCAAAGCACAGGGGAAAAGGTAATCTACAGGAATTGACCCATTCCTAACCCACAGAAGATGGGTTAGGAGGAAACAAAGAAACAAAGCAAAAGAAACAAGTTTCTGGTCAGGCAAAGCTCATGTGATACCTGATATAGCAGGAAACCTGGATCCTGGGCTGTCAGAGTCACAAAGGAGCTCTACAATTCCACTGGGGGAGCTAAGTTCCTCATGAGTTACTGTATGCCTCTCCAACAATGCCAACAGGGTTCCTATGCCATCCTTACTAAAACTTAAACCTGACTTCCCACAGAGAAACCTCCTGGGAAACACAGATGTGTAAACAACATCTGTCCCACCTTTGGAGTGAATCCAAGCTATTGCAGACTCTCTTGGTGCCATGAATCTGCAACTAGCACCATAGGGATATAAAGAGTAAATTAAACCAATTTTTATTTAAGTATTTAGATGATTAAATATCTTAGTTCAAATGCAATGTATTGCTGAGCAAAACATGCTGTCTTAATTTTATACGTTTGCTATTTTTCACCATTCTTTTCAATTTGAACAATAGAGTGTCTGCATATAGGAGAGACTGTACATTACGCTTGGACTTAAGCACACAGAGGAAAAACAACACATTAAAAATATGATATAAAGCACACTTCAGGTGTTGTTTTATGTAGCATATTGGCACCATATTAAAAATTATGCATTCTTTATAGATGAATAGTCTTCTAGGTTTAAACTACACAGAGATGAAGTTTCACATCTCTGCAAAATCAGCCATGAAGAGTTCAGTGTGGTAAAGTCTCACCTTAAGTTGACCTAGCAGATGTGGTTAATTTCTTAATTTCTGACAATGAATTCATCATGAATGTAAGATGTCTGAGACAACTTGTAAATACTTCATTTTCATGTCTTCACTGAGAAACTGATGCTGACATGAACACTTATCAGCATACTACGTATGTCTGTAAATAAGATGTAAATACATAAATGATAGCCGTATTTGAGATAGATAAGACTTTGATGAATTCCTATTCACTCTACTCATCAATGTACCTCATGCAAATTATATCTGATGTAGATTACTTGAATTTTGATTTTACCTAAACAAATTCTGCAGGTGACATATGCTTGACATTGCTGGACCCTGGAAAATTTAAGTCCCTTGTTACTTGATAGAAAAAAAAAAGAGTAGGCAGTACTCACTTTCCAAACCCCAAGCAGATTCAGGTAATCAAGGCCACATACTTACGTGATTACTTCTAAAGTATCAAGTGAGGCACATAGTAGAGGATGATTAAGAAAAAGAATGTATCAGAAGAAAAAAAATCCTATAAAACTATGTCCAAACT
Source organism: Aramus guarauna (assembly GCA_013400195.1). Classification (NCBI taxonomy): domain Eukaryota; kingdom Metazoa; phylum Chordata; class Aves; order Gruiformes; family Aramidae; genus Aramus; species Aramus guarauna. The sequence continues at coordinate 1,111,582 of VXBL01001518.1, read as the reverse complement.
CCTATTTTTGACAAGGAAATACAAAATACAATCGTGGTCAAATAAAGAGGAAGAAGGGGGACACAGGGCAGCATCTGGCAGAGACAAATAAACATCTCAGTTTCTGAAGAAATGTACGTTTGAGTCACAGACATTTGTCTCATGACAGTCTTCAAAAGATCAGAAAAAACTTTTTAATATCCTCCTTCCTACTGTATCATTATTCCTTTGTAATGTAATATGTCAGGTGACAGTATAGCACTAGCACCGCTAGTGCCAGCTGGTGCTATGTTACTGCAGAGTACTTGCAGAAAGATCTTAAATACACTTTTTTTTTTTTTTTATTGTCTTAGAGATTGAAATCATGGGAAGTTTCATGTCACTACAAAACCAGAAAAGGAAGTAACCATGGATATGCATGCAGAGTCATGATGAGGAATATAAAATAGATTCTCTTCAGTTCTTTGGGAAGTCCCAGCATTATTAGCACCTCAGTAACCAGAGGAAAGGGACTTTTGGCTTCACTGACTCACATCGACATTTCAGTGATTTTTTTTCTATTCTTTTTGTCACATTTTTAATATGAACATTATAAGAAACCTCAAACACAATTATTTCTGTACTGATACCAATTTATTTCCTAACTACAATTACCTAATTGCTGCATACCTTTTTCCATGTTGTGTCTTTTATTCAGCAACATCAAACTACAGCAATGAGTAGGTGTCAATTTGAGGTCTCACTGCATTACAGAAACTAAGACACAGAACTGAGGTTTTCTTCAACTCTCAGATCACACATCAAGACTGAGGTACAGCATTTAGATGTCCCACACTGAAGTCTCACAGTCTTATCACACTTCCTAATTACAACATGAATATGATAGACCATAAGAGTCCAGAAAAAAATAATCACAACAAATAAAAAAGCCCCACACACTGGGACCAGAAGCTAGATTTTTCTAGCACAGTTTTTCCAATAAAATCAATAGAAGCTACAGATATTTGGCACTTCTGAAAAAAAAAAGGCAGTAAGCAGCTTGCACATGGTAATAACAAAAGTTTACAACAGAGCTAAAACACAGTCCAGATCTCTTGGGTTTCTGTGATTTACTACTACGCTGGGAATAGTAAAATAGGATTCATAACATACCTCATGCAATCCTACATCATCTGGCTAAGTGCATTCAACTAAGATGTGAAAATAATTTCAGCAAAGGTGGCCTTAATTTCAAGTACTATAGTGTTGATTTCTGGCTGTGTTCAAACTCTTACATATGGTCTTAACGTGTAAAAAAAACAAAAAAAAAATGCTGTGAATTTGGTCCATGAAGTAACAACAGGTGAGATTTTTAAAACATAAATGAAAAATTCTATGAATCTTTATTAAGAAAAGCTATGGCATTTTACAACAGTGATGCATAGCTGTTGATCCTACTGTCAAAGTCGTAACTGTGAGAGTCAACAAGAATGTGTGGAAATTCCGAGGTCTGTGATGTTTAAGGGGAAAATGTTGGCAACAGACCATGCTGATTTTCACCATGCTAACGAGATACTAAAAACTACTCCCTATATCCTGCCAATATTTGTCCATTATTCAGTAGTTTCTGCTCACCTTACAATAGAAGGGGTCTGGAAGCTCTTAGAGCCAGCATTTTAGTTTGGATCAAAACCATGTTTTGGAAGTTAATCTCCTGACCATGCCTGCCTACTGAATTTTAGTTTCTATTGCAGAACAGTGTCAGAGCACCCAAAGCAGAATTCTTTACGGTGAAGCTAGGCAGGAGCGTGTGCTCCAGGGACACACCTAATAGCCCTCAATTGCTAAGGAATCCTCACTCCCTGGGAGTCAACTAGATCTAGTCTGAAGTAAATTCCCTTCAAGGTACAGTGTGGACATAGGCTCCTAAGCACCAACTGTTTTAGTCAAAGAACAAGTACTACTTTTGAACAACTACTTGCTAACATAGACACAGCTTTTGTTTTCATGCTTGCAATTTTCACTTTTTTTTCATTTACAGACAAGTGATTTCTTATTCTGACAAGCATCGCTTAAAAGGTCAGGCATTAGAGAATCTGATTCATTTGCCATTTATTCCAGATGTACACTATGCAACATTTTTGTAATCAGTAAAGTTGCTCCAGACTTGCACAGGTATGAGAGAAGAATTAAACAGTCTTTCTCCTAAATTCCCTGCTACCTTTAAAAATGCCACGAATCACTACAACGCTTACCCAATACCCTTGTTCTTTGTGGTAATGAATCTGCCATACGCTCTTGTCTCTGCAGCAAATGATGTAAAGATTCTTTGAAGAAAGGGGATTTGCATTTGATGCAGTCCTGGCTATCCGTACACAGATGCTACCAAATCCATTGACACAGAATATAGAGCTGCTATGATGAGCTGGGGGGGAAAGGAGGTGTTCAAAAATTTCTCTTGTTAAAAAGCTGGGAAAGTTCATTCCCAAATGATTTGAAACTGAAAAGAAATAATGAACTACAGAAAATTAATTTCATCCCTTATTGATTTTCACTGACTTTTAGAACTTAAAAAAAAAAAAAAATCTGTTTTGTGGACAATTCACTTGCAATGTGATGAGGAAAAAAAAAACCTAATAAATTTTTAATCCAATACATGACCTCACTAAATTGCGTGTATTTCATGGAGAAGGTAGGAGAATAAGTTTGCTTATTCTACAGTTCTGGCAGCATACCTCATCAAAATACCATTTAGAATTAATCTGTAAAAAATTTACTGTTAATGATGACTACAAGACAGACAGAATCCGGACCGATTTGCAAATCTTAGCTTCTGAATGGTCAGAGAAGTTATACTTTGTCTTTGGGAAAAAACCCAAACAACAAACCAACCCAATTTTGGGGTTGAAGTCCATTATAGAAACGCATGTGACATCAAAATTTTTGAATAATTACACTTTCTATTCTGTTTTGAGAAATATTTGTTCCATCTGCATTTTACTAGTGCGTTTCAGTGCTGCCATACCTACCTAATAACAGCATCAGTGCATAAAAGAACCTCTTCAACTTTGTTTCAAAGCCAGCTAATCCTACACATCTTTGTTTAAAATGTTAGGTTGACAAAAAACAGAAACACGTGCCTCTATCCTGCTTAAGTGGAATATAGATTCATTTCCATTTATGTCCTGGAAAATATATCCTGTCAGTGTTCACAACCCTGTGACTTAGCAACAGTGTTTGGAGAACAAAACAAACAAAAAAAACCCCCTAAAAACCCCAACCCACACATCACACATATTCCAAACAGTTCTGTTTATATTCCGTGGTCTATATCCCATATTATACTCAGTGATGACTTGTATGAAATTACATTTATCTTTCTGAAGTTTAATAAAAAGATGATTTATTTACAGATTATACAGTCAAGAAGTATAAAATATTCTGAATTTACCAATCATTTTTTATGATTACATGACTATGAATTTGTTCTAAAAAAGAAAATCCATATCCAAGAAGAATAATGCCTCTTTCTAATGGTTTACAGAAAGCGTACTATTCTGCTGCTTTCTCTTTTATAGGCTTTTACAAGCAGTCACAAACTAATGCTACTGCAGTGAAACTGTCCAGGGAAAAAAGAAACACAAAGTTTTTATTCTATTCATTAAAGTCTTTGTACCTTTTTCTTCATAATCTGTACATCACAGCAGCTGTGAGACAAAGTGGGAGAACAAAGAGAATTTATAAGCAGCTACAGCAAAGTACTGTGCTGATCTACACACACAGACTATTCAGATCAATTTAAGTTTTACAAGCACGTTTTCAGAAATGGGATTTTGATACATACACACAAAAATAAAGTGTTATGTAATATGTGCTAACCTACACATACAAGACTTGAGCTTGAAGATAGCTATCACTGAAGACAGGTTCCATCCATTTGAAAGACAATGAATCCTGGGCTTCAATTCAAATAATAAACAGTTTCTACGATGCAAGCTAAAGGAAGAATTTTCTTCAGGACTAATAGCATGATATTGTTTTTGTTTTGGCTAAATGGGCAGCATTAAAAACAGAGAGCACTACATTAACTTTGCCTTTCATAAATAGCTATTGTGCCTTTCATAAATAACCAGAGGAGAATAAGAAAATGCAGTTTTCATTGAAATGAAGTACTCAAAATGACCAAAATACTAATGTCCAGTTGTATCCAATTTGGACTATAAAATGCTTGAACCAAAATGTTAGAAATACAATGGAAATGCCAAAGAGTTCAGGAAAAAAGCTGCTACAATGATTCTGTCTAAAAACTGGTACTATTTTAAGAAAGTGAAAATGAGCTTAGTACCTTCAGTTAACATAAAAAAATAGAGAGGATTAAAATGTGATTTGCACATGCCTAGAGATATCTCTACAAAATATTACAGTGGAAAGATCAGAACAGGAAAAAAGGAGTAAGTGAAAGATGAAGCCAAATGTTTGGATTAAAAGTTAATACACATTTTTAACAGCAAGGTGAGTTAACCACTGTAATTAGTTCTCTAGGTAAATGGAAGACTTTATATCACATTTTTAAGATGAAATCTGAATATCTTTCTGATTAGAAGATACTTGTTTAAAGAAAAATACTGTAGGAACTGCTATATTAAGAAACCAGTGGTATTTCACAATCTCATTTAGCTTTTTTTCCAGTCTACAACCACAGTAATTAAAAAAACCCAAACAAACAAAAAAAAACACACCACCAAAAAATCCAAAACCCAAACCCAAACTATTTAAGAAATCCTTAACCTAAGATATCACAATATCTTCATATGTATTTAAGCATGAAATGAAAAATGTTAAATAGGCCATAATTTTATTATAATAGATAAGCAAACACGAATAGTGGTCAGGAGGAATTTAATTCTTAGCTTTATTTCTTCTTTATCAAATTTTCAAAATCAGTACACAATAAAATCCATTTCAGCTTATGTTTCCTCTAGTCAGAGTTCACAGTTCAAAGAATTTCCCCAGTACCGTGTTGCAAATTAATTTTAATGAAGGCTAGCCAAGATAAGTTACTTTCACTCCTCTTCCCACGCCCGTTTGTTCTACTGTCTTTCTCAACTTTACACAAAAGCTTTGCAACACTCCAGATCTACAGTAAGGGTAATACTGTAAAATTGTTATAGGGTTTTATTCAGAGTGACTGATAATCTGATTCTCAGAACAGGTGATTTTTTATTTATTTTCTTTTTTACTCTGATACAAGTTTATGGATCCTAATTATTTCTCGTTTGAATTTTATGATGATAATGTAAGTCACTGAACACAAATTTCAAATATAAGGTGAGAAAAATTAAGGTTAAAATTAAGTTATCAAAGCACTTTACCAGAATTTTTTTAAGCATTAATATTATTCAGAAAGATTATGTGCAGTGAAGAAGGGATTTTCTATAAATAATAGTATACCAACTGTTGACCACAGTACTGCCTTCTGTTTTTTAAAATCTAAGTCACTTAAGAGTGTTTTGACTAATATGTTTGTGAATAGTAGAACTAGTTATCTGAGTTCAATTACATTAAAAGGACTTTTACTCAGAATGAATACTGTTTAATAGCATAAACATAAATAATATCAAAACATACTTCATATACTAAAAAAAATTATTCTTGTAATTCGATTTTTCCACTGGAATTGATGGAAACTGAGCCACTTTTGTTGAAAAACGTTAATCTTTTTCAGTAGAGATGGAGTATAATTAATAGAAATTTAGATAATTACATGTGAAGAGAAAATTCCTTTGTTTCAAGAAAACATTAAATTCAAAAGGGTAACAAGAACAACACACACGGCTGATGCAATATCTTTTAGGGTTATAAGCATCAGACTGTTAAACTTGCATTGTCTAATGAATCTAACAGGTATCACACTCTCTCTAGCAAACTTCTGCATTTTTCTGAATTATAAGAATTAATTATTTTATGGATATTGCAAAGAAATCAGCTAGCATAGAATCCACTAGTTCTAACGCTTATCAAGGTTCAGATCCCATGAGGAAAAACAAGTCTGCAAATTTACAGAAAAGACATAGCATTGACACAGTTTTATGTGCCATAAAACTGTTCCACAGAAGTGGCTGGCCCTCACTTTTGAGGCCAAATAATTCCCATCGGTACCAGATGACTAAACATGCCACAAGCTAACAACTTTGCTAAAGAAGAGAGTCTGCCCCACTCCCGCTAATTGCACTAGGTCTGATAAGAGTAATAAAAACTTCATGAGTGTTAAAGTGAGCAAGATCTACTACAATGCAACAAATTGCCATTTTTAATATTAACCACATTTGTATATTGTGCTCTCTATCTCACTGAGGTCTGTATTGGGTACCCTATCGCATGTACCTTCTGCTGAATACAGTACTCAAACAATCGTTTGATTACTGCTCCCTTGCAGCACTCTTCCTGTGCCTATTTCAAGTGCCTCACAAATAAAAGGATAACAATACTGTTATGCTCCTTTACAGCTTTTCTTGCGTACACACTAATCAGGTCTTCCAATTCCCCTTGTGAAGCTAGTGTCTGTCAGGTCTCAGAGGGTTTTAAAAAAGGCGAGGGAAAAAACAAACAAACAAACGAGAAAGGTGGAATACTGATGCACATGAAATCGCACCAGCTAAGAAAGGCTCAAAATGTCAACAACGTAGAGAAAATGGGGAGAAGCACGCAGGTATTCAAGTTCACACATATGGGATTTCCCCTTTTTTTTTTTTTTTTTTTTAAGTGTTGGATTCCAGCTCTGGTATTTACTGAAGAGATAGGGTTTTTTCCCCCCTAGTTGCTTAATTAACATGGCATAGTTGGCCCTGTGACTGTCAGAAACGACATATGCGTCAAAAGCGGAATGGGTGTCCTTGCTCCAAGGAATTCTATTTTTAAGCAGAAATGACTCATCAACTACTGGGGTGTCCCAAAAGCTACAATTTGTCAAGCTGTCAGGAGAAATGGGAGGGAAAAAAAGGAAAAGAGGTCACATCTTTATTTGTATCTGTAGCTTGAAAAGCAGAGAGTAAGGCACTGACTGGATGCTTAACTCAACTCTGAAAGGCAATCTTCTATACAAGCCATGTTTTGATAACAGCTGTATGGTACCTGGTGTTTTTAAAACCTCATCTGAGTTATCTCCTCTTTTGTATTGGATAGATTTGTAAATTTGTCCAGTGGCAAGGAAGAATGCTGTTAATTCAGCATGCATAACTAATCTGTCTACAGGGAAAGAAAGCACAGGATGAAATATTTGCAGATGAATTGTCAGATGCTTTAGGTTGAAACAAAAAATGCAGAGATTCATTTGAAAAGAGGAAAAGGATGAAAACAAAAGAAAGATCTGAACCTGTATATCAACTATATACTGGTGTGGTTTTTAAAAGAATTTAAAATATAATCTAAGAATATGTTTTCACAGCAATAGTGGAAACACATCAAGCAGCATGGTATGAGTTTGTAAAAACAGAGAAGTGAAACTGAGCACGCTCTATACAGTTTCATTACACAAACTGACCTCCGAATTACTGCATACAATAGGTGGTGAAAATAAACATAGGACAGATCTCCTGAGAACTTGTTCCCAGTGAAAACAACAGGAAACTAAGCTGCAATTCTATGTTAGACTAATTTTTTTTAATCTGTATTTCTTAAGTTCAGATCCAAGTCATTATCAAAAGAATGGGTATGTAAATATAATGGTGTCAATAAACTTATTATTTTTTTGCTGCTTTTTAGACTGTAAATTATTATTCAGACAGACAACAATGATTAGTAAATCGTAACTTAAGCCACACAGTAACAGTTTGCTCTTCAGATGCAGCATTACACATAGTGCTGTAACACAAATGTTAAATATAATTTTAAAAATAAACATAAACTTACAAGACTAGCAAAACACAGGAATGAGAAACTGAGATCTACTGCAAACTTTTTTTCATCCCCTGGAAATACCATCTGATTATTACCTGAAGCACAATCTTCAGACTAATTTCAAGAGTCCAAGGGAGGATCATTTCATATTACTATCCACGGAAGACAAGGAAAATACTAGCAGTAGCCATCAGTCCCTGCCTTGGATCAAAAAAAAAAAAAAAAGAATAGACATGGACAGAAATTTAAAAAGGACAGTGGTTCTGGGGGTTTGAGATAACAGAGATACTTTTACCACTCTGGTTTTACTGGCCTCACAGACCTATGAGTTCATGTAGAGATACGAATTGAGCATGGTATCAAAACTAATGCAAGATTTATGCAAGCAGGGCAGCAGAGGATAAACTACGGAACTTAAAATATATTTTGGAAGTATGGTTTTCTAGACAAGCCTGATTATTCCTGATATGTGCTCTGAATCTTCAGGTAAATATAAGACTTTTCTTACTCTTGCACAAATCAAACTTTGAGATCCTGCCCTACAAAAGCTAATGGAACTTAGAGCAGATGGGGACAATCTTCCCAAAACAGAGCTAGAAAGCAATGAAGACTGCCAGGAATCAACTAGAAGCAGCTGACAATTTGCGGTCCTTTTTTGCCCTGATGTGTAACCTGTGCCTTTTGATTTCACAGGACACAAAAGCAGCAGCAATGCATTGGGAAAGAAGGATGCAGTTTGGCACACAGGAGTGTTGAATATCAGCCAGCAGTATTCAAATGCCCTTTCTCAATGGGCACTTGCTTGGACAAAAATTGCCAGGTGGGGCAACAATCTGCTGTATAGTCTTTGTCAAGACACTATCTTCCCCCATTCCTTCAGATATCCCACATAGAGCATAACAGCATCCATAACCAAACCAGAATCAACAAGAAAAAAAAAAAAGAAAAAAGAAAGAAGAGCTAAAAAGAGAACAGAAAGAGAGAAAAAGAAAAAATATATTTATTTTGTTCCTAAAACACAGCAGAGACAAAAGCAGATTATAACATAGATATGCAAACCTATGTTTTTAAATCTACTTCTTACAAACAGCTCCAGAACCACCAATATAAACTTTCTTGCCATGAAGGCCATTTGTCATGAGATGACAGAACTGGCTCGTACACACTATGAGAAAAAAGAATTTTCTACCTGTTGGTACGACATACTTGTTAGATATGTTATTCATTTTCAGACAAGCTATAAAATACTAACATCAAATCCTCAGAAGCATTCCTGTGTGCCTATACGCAGCCTCTAGAGTAAAAAAAAAAAAAACAAACCCCCACCCCAAAACCAGTTTCTCAGGGGTCAGCTATGCTAAAAGCCCAAACTCTGGTCTGAATAATTGTGACCTTGAATTGCAGAGCAACATGTTACAAAAAGAGAGTCTGCCCTGGGCCAGAAAGGATCATGCATCTTCCTTGAGCTTGGATCCATTTCAAACTTTTGAAAGTCTCCGAGTCTGTCAGAAGTAATAAACCATGTTATGAAAGGTGAGGGTGTTAAATGTTAACTTTTTATCGAGAGCATTTTTTAGGAAAAAAGTATTTTTCTAAGACTGAAATCCTATAGGTACCCTTGCCGCTCTGCAGGCTTAGATCCTCAGAGCAACAAAGTGATCTTCATTTCCTTTCAGTGCCCAAGGTCACACAATCACTTTTACATTACAGAAGACATAATAATCCCATAGTCCAACATCCTACCGACCAGAGTATCGCCAAGTATACGTACAACTGAGCTGCCAAGTACTTTATTTTCTTCAAAGCTCCTTTTGCAGGCAATTCCACAACCATTCTAGGTTATCTTTCAGTATTTCACCACTGTCACAGCTACCAAACTTCCCTTAAGATCCAAACTAAATCTGCAAAGGTTATAAATTATACAGATTTTATAGTTTCTCCAGACACCATGCAGATGACCTTTGGTTACTCTTCCGTTTACATACTGGAATGGTGTCACGTCTGCCCTCCCCACATCACAAGGCAGAGGGTTTTTTTCTTCCCCAGGCTGATCAAATCCTTTTCCAACAACCACTCCTTGTTCTTTTAACTTATCTGTCACAAGAAGTTTCCTACACTTTTCATCATTCCTGTTTTTCTCCAGACTGTCTCATTAGTTTGTCTACATATTTCTGATACGACTGTGTAGAAAAAGAAGCATGTTTTGAGGCCTTACTAAGGCCTCAGATATTCTACTGGTATTGGTGTAGAAACTTCACTGCTGTGAAATTCTTCATTTCCTATCCACAAAAATATGAAGCCAAGTTTTAGTGTTAAATCCTGCTCCTTTGAAAAAGCCTTATTAAGTAAATATAGCTAACAGGCTATTCAAATTTGCCAACACTTAATTTAAGGTTTAATTTCCTCTACTTGTCCTTAAAAGTGATAAACTAGAGAGCAACATGTCGTGCCCTCCTACAAACACCATGATACAGACTTTCATACAAAACCAAATTTCTGACTATTCAGTACAAATTGGAGAAGGTAAAACTAATGGCAAAATGCTTAAAAAAATTTATCAAATTCTATCTAGCTCTTAAAAAAAAAATCTGATTCTTTATATACAATATTCTCATTTGTCCAGCTAATATTCTAAGAGATGCTGAAAATTTAAACCATATAAGAATTGGCTCATGAAAAATGAGGACTTAGCTTCCTGAAGATCAAACTCTTAAGCCTGCTATGTTCAGTATAAACACTATTAATTCAAGTGACAGATATTTACATAGAGGCCTATCTGGCAACAATTTCATCTAAATAAAGTCACTAAATATCATTGCATGTGTAAAGTTTTGTTATTAAAAATTACTGCCATTTTTTTAATAACAAAATGATACAAGCTTGAACTTCAGTGATTCCTTAGCGTGCAACTGGCTGCAGCTGGAAAGCAGCTTTGCAGAAAAGGACTGGAGGGTCCTGATGTGCAAGCTGACTATAAGCTAGCAATGTGCCCTTGTAGTAAAGAAGGTCAGCAGTATCCCAGGCTGCATTAGGACATGAGTCTCCAGCATGGAGACATAGACACACAGGAGCAAGACCAGTGAAGGGCCACAAAGATGATTAAGGGACTAGAGCACTGTCACATGAGGAGGGCTGAAAGCTGAGACTGTTTTGTGTGGAAAAGAGAAGGCTCAGCAGGATCTGATGAACGTGTATAAACACCTGATGGAACCTTCTTCAGGAGTAAAGAAAACAGAGCCAGGCTCTTCTCAGTGATGCCCGATGACAGGACAAGAGGATATGACATTAGCTGAAATACACAGAATTCCAATTAAACATATGAAAAAATCCCACATTTGACTGTGAGGGTGATCAAACACTAGAACAGGTTGCCCAGAGAGACTGTGGAATCTCCGTCCTTGGAGATATTAAAAACTCTACTGGACACAGTCCTGAGCACCTGCACAGGTAATCCTGCTTGAAGCAGGAGGGTTGGACTGAACAATCTCTTGAGGTCCCTTCCAATCTCAATAACTCAGAGATTCTCCATCAAGACAGCTGAAAAAGTTACATGTTGAAATATAACCTGGTGTAAAATACTGAAAACAAACCAAATAGAAGATAATGGCTTGTTTCCAGAACTGCATATAGAAAACAGAGGCGATTTATGCCACTATTTATTAATTTCTCACTTTTCAGATGTTTCCAGAAATTTCAACCTTACTTAAATTCTTTACAAGGGCTAACACTTCAGAAAATGCATCCCATTGCAATTTATCACATCATCAAGATTGTGTATCATGACTAATAAGAATTTCTGTATAACAGCAAGGAATAAAAACAGTAACCAAAAATTTCCCCAAAGCTTGATTTGCCAATTTTTACAGAAGGACACTTTTTTTTTTTTGCGCCATTTAATCTGAAACACATTCAAAGCATTTCTCATTTATTTGCAACAATTTTGACCATTGACCAAACACAATCTACTGGCATTGATTAACAGAAACTTCATTGCATTATTTTGTTTGGAGAAAACAGGATATTTCCATATTGCCTACCCAGTGATTATGTAAACTAGTGAAAATCATTGTAATCCAATGTTGATTCATCAATATGATGAACACATACGGATGAATTATCTTTCTTTATGTTTAAAATCTAGCTGAAGAATACTAGAAAGTTTTATGAAGGAGTTTTACAATCTTCCTCAACTCCTAAGTAATTGGAAGAGTTATTCAGATAGTGTTTTACAAATTTTATCTGCCTATAATCTACCAAACTTGAGCTCTCTGAGTATGACAGAGAACAAATGCAAATATTGAGCTAAGAAATGGATAGCACATAAAACATGTATCTAATTTCTACAGGTATGCCTCACTATATCCAACTTTTTTTAATAACTCAAGAAAGATAACACCTATAATTGGTTGCTGTATCTCAAGAGACATATATCTACCAACAAACCTAGAAAACATACGAGCATACCTAATTCCTTTGTCCTAGGCAGCTAAGGTCATACTAACACACAGAGGATAATTATCTGGGGTTTTTTCTGCCCATCATGGCTTGTTTGTTTTACTTTTTGCTTTATAATATTCACATCCCTTGTTGCTGGTGTGCACTCCTAATTTACACCATCTGTACCTAAGAGAAGCCTTCCATCTTTCTGGTATTCAGTTGCTAGCAGAGGCCATGCATGGCGTTGCATACCCACCCGGCTTTAACGCTAGCATGCCATTATAAAAGCGATGAATCTTAGCTATGGACATTTTCCCATGAAACGCTGCAGAGCAATGAAGAAAATTAATGCTCATTGCCACAAATGCGACTTCTGCAAATCGCTTTTCCATTAAACCAACTATGGTTTACACTCAGTTATCTATTACTAACACAGTAAAAATAAAATTAGCCCTTAATTATGACTGAAAAATCTTTTTTTAATGTTGCATCAATTTAAAGGGTGCTGACAGAGTCTTTATAAGCCATACATTTTGTCATTTGCTGAGAATCAGCAGCAGGAACAACTGAAGTTATATTTTTGTTATAATAGTAAAAACCAAGTGACTCGAAAGTAATGACTCAAGAGAAATTAATTTACATATTTAACCTAAATTTTCTTTACATCAAAACCTGACACCTATCACTTCATTGGCCTATTGAGCAGTTAATAAAACTAAGAGTTGTTTTTAGGAATTAACTATTTTTCCCTCTTTTTGTAAAGGAGGGGTGGGGAGAACAAATCCAGCTGGATTTACTTCAGCATGGGACAAAATTTATCAGCTCACAGAATTGGCCAGAAATCGCTGCAGTATTAATAAAATTAAAGTGAACAAAAAAAAAATAATCTAAATTAACTAGGAGACTGGCTGCAGGGTAGGTACCATGGGGGATTTGGATAGTCTGTATGAGACTGTATTATTTCCCAAGAATTCTAATTATGGAGGGAATAATACTGTTTAAATCTACTTGCCAAGATACAGACCATTGTAATTTTAGCAATTTGAGCAACGGTAAATATCATCTAACAACATTTCCTTGAACCAGATCCCAGAATTTAAAGTCAGCTTCTTCATCTCTATTTATGCATCATGAAAAAAATATATATATTAACTCTAGTGTGTACTTAAAGTATGAAGGAATGCTCCAGTGACCACTTAGTGTGGGTTTACGAGTGTAGTAAGACAAAGAAGAGTTTTATAAACAAAATTAAGACACTTTTGCATTGAGCAAATTTCACTATAAGTAGAAAGGGTTGACACAAAGCTTAGTGTTATTTAAGCCGTAGTTACTTAATTCCTCAAATACAAAGACTGAAATGCTACGTAGAATCTGTATGCACTCAAAATATTGCTAAACGCAATACTGGCAAATGCATAGGAGCCTGAACTGCAAGGGATGTCCTCAGCAAAATGATACAGCATAGCTCTAAAATGGTTTACTGGAGCAGAAAATAGGATTCTTTTAAAACTGCAAGACATATAAATGTAAAAGAAAAATATATTCACAACACTTAAAAAAAAATGAATCGAACTGTAACCTGAAGTTTACAATAAAATTTATTGAAATATTTTGTGAAATAACAAAATCAAAGATCAAAACACTGAACTTTCTCCAAGAATTGTATTTCTAATCATTTTAGACACATCTTAAATTTTTTTTATGTATCAAGCCACTAGGATTCACTCAAGATTCAGATGTAGCAGCACTGAATTGTTTGATTTACAATTGAAATTTCAATTGCTTTTTCCCCCTAAGAGACATGAAACTGAGAAAGAGTCACCAAAATGTTCTGCAGATTAGTCCAGGTGATGTGGAAAAGCTGACTGATTTGTAATGAAAATATGAGATGAGTATCTAAAAATAGTTGATTTTTCATGTTTACACAGCCTTACTGAACTACTCAGTTAAACCTCATATCTCAGACCTATCAGTAAAAAGGGTAACACAGCGTAAACAAATGAGAAAGATGTGAATTCTCTTGGGCAGTGACAATCTGTATCTGTAACAGCTTTAAATAGATAATCCTCATCAGGCTTGTAGTATTTCTATAGAACATTTTGCTGCACTAAATCAAATGTCTTTCACAAGACAAAATGGCAGCAGTAGCAAACAAGCAGCAAAGTCAAACACGGCACACAATCACAGCTTAACCTTAAATATTCCCACAAAATAAGAGTTCATAAGGATTTGAAATAAAATGCCACTTAGGGGGGAAAAAAAAAAAAAGTATTTTGCTAGTAAAACATTCCAAGAGAACTTGCTAATGACACTTTCCTCCTTGTGTCCTTGTGCTGTCACAGGAAATTCTTCAAATAGAATATTTCCAATGCATCCTTCCTAATCTATTCCCATACAATGGAAAAAAAAAAAAGCGTGAATCCTCCAAAACAAGAAATCATACTTTTAATTTGGCATTGTTTTGTTAAGCAATGTCTAGTGTAGCATCTCTGACATCTGTGTTTCCAGTTAATACTGCTACTAAGCAAGTAGGTAACAAAGACCTGCTCACTCTAAATAATAAAGACAAGGCCAAAAGAAGTGAACTGAAAAGCACAGGAAACAAAGAAAGCTCAAAAAACCTGTATTCCAATAGGGAATGACAATCCTTTCTAGAAGTCATCCACATATAGAACAGAACACAATAATACAATTAATGTGTCATTAAGTGAGAGTGCATTTTTACGCTGCCAAATGTCTATCTACATACTTTTTATATATATATATTTAATAAAAGCTGGACAAAAGAATGAATAATTATGCACTAGTCAGAATGTCAGCAGTTGAGCTGCAGACATGATGAAGTAGTAAAACAATTGAAGATGGTTTCTTTTTTCTTATAAAATTATTTGATTAATGTTTGAAATTAACTTTGTGGTTCATTGTCAAAGAACACCACCTCAATAAACTATAATCCTAGAACAGAGCTGTAAAGATAGTGAATCTGATCAATTAAAACTGGTTTTTAAGTTACATTATCCCATATTCTTCAGGGACTAATTCACATATAATACATTCCCAAATGGGCCAAGCTCTCACACTCTCACAGAGCAGAGGACAATCAGTGTCAATCAAACCTTAGTTTGTGGTGGCTAAAAGTGCATCTTTGTGCTCTCCCTCTTATCATGGCACTGATGAAAGGGCTATGGATATAAGAAAGATATGTAGGGTATTTTCTGACAGTTTTAGAAACTTAGGAAACTTTAAGGGAAGTCTAGAATGGAGACATTTGCAAAAAGCACAAACAATTAATTTAAAAATCAAGCTAAGAATTAGAATAAGGGCATTTGCCTTATGGTATGCTTAAGACAAACTTGTAATTTTACATATGGGCAGTATTCAGGTTCCCCAGATATCAAATAGGATTTGTACAATCAGTATGCAAAAGGAGCAAGTACTTCTAAAATCTTCTCAGACATACAAAGATAAATAGAACATTTTTTTTTTTAAATACAGTTGTCTGTAAGTTTAACTTCTTTATTTTCCGTGTACAGAAAAAAATAAAGTTGTCTGATTAAGAATGCAACAGTTGAGAACAAGCTCAAGGCTCACTCAGCATGAACCTATATGTCTGTGTGTATGTCTGTATAAATCTTCCTATTCACAGTGCCACTGTTATTCTTAGATCCAGCTGTTTCACACTCATTGCCAGATGGCACTTTTATGTACAATTCTAATCAAGTACAATGTGTGACACAGTATTGGAAAAAAATAGCTGTTTAAGAATAACTACACTGGTGCCTCTGAAAATACAAACAACTCCCAAAAACTAATCTGAAAAACACATGTGAGTGGAACATACAAAGCAAGTGGTGAGAGTTTTTGTTTTCACCTTGCCATTGATCAGCTCTATTATTTCTACATGGATGTCAGTTTTAGTGAAGGGACTCCAGTAAATGAGGTAAGCTTCAAGAGAGAGGACAGTAAAAACTGTTCTTTACAAAGTCAGCAATTTGGGGAAAAAAAAAAAAAAAAATCTGTCCCTGAATAGCATAGCTTATATCTATGGTTACATATTACATTGTATTGCATCCCAGAGGAAAATAAAACAGAACCAGAATAAAAAAAGGATATTCACATTCTAAACAGTTTCCATGCTACTTCCATTAGAAGAAATAGAAAACAGGAGTCCTGAGTTACTGGTTTAGTGGGAAATTGAGTTCTCTGCTAGTGCTTTTACTGACCATGCCTAAAGGTGATCATAGCAAGCAAATGTTATTTTCTACTCTGAGTCACTAATTCAGTACGGTATGCAGAGGTCAGGATGACAAATGAAAATGAAAATTGACAATTCATCTTTATTGCTGATGTAAATAAAACTCAGAGAAGTACTTCTCTATGTATTTGTTAAAATACCTTTCACATGCAGAAAAATAAACAGAAGTGGACACAGGAAGGAGGAAGGTTGTGAAAACTACTTATAAAAAAAACCTATGGAAAATGAAAAAACTATTGGCAGACATCAGCCTCTCTATTCTACTGAAGCAGACTCTAGAGAACTAGCTAAAGAGTGCACATCAAGTCAGATTTTCCTCTTACAAATGAAGGATAATTCCATTATTTCCTTACCTTGAAGAATTAAATGAACAATTTTAAAGGAAACATGAATTGGAAAACAACTATCTTTAGGATATATGATGCTATTCTGTACTGAAGTAGATCCCTTTCTTAATCAAAACTCTGCTAAGTAACTGATTATGACTTTTTCCTTGAATGATCTACTTCTATGCAAACTAAAAATGGAAGACTGACATTAAAGTGAACAAATCTCTGAAAATAAAAATGTAATTATTTGGTTATTTGTAACCCAAAGATTAAAGTAATTATGTGGGTGATATTTATAATATCTGTTTGGCAAATGTTTCACTTTTAACTGCTATTTCCAGTATTGAAAAATACTATTGTCCAAGATGACAGTATTTCATGAATGAGATTCTACGAATAAAGGAAGGAAGGAGTCTAGCCCTTAGTAAGAAATGAAACATTTCCTACCAGGATGTGACTGGATTTCATTGACAAGAATGCCAAGATAGTCATTTCTCTGCTAAATAAGTTCCCAGTTTAAGGACTGAAATCTTCCATTAGTTGCTACCATGCATCACAGAAAGTGTACATATTCACTTTAAAGAAAAACATTGGCGTCTCCAGTGGTACTAGGAGACAACGATTCAAGCTGGTGGCTTGTAAAAGGTAGAAGCATTGAATAAACAACAGAATAATCTTAATGAAGGGTATTGGAATAATCACAATAGTTTTCAAAATTAATAACCTTCATTCTTTCCACCAAGAATAATTATTTTTGCAATTTTGTTTAGAACCTTTCTTAAGAGGCAAGCACTACTTTTTACTAAGAAAAGTCAATTCAGATTAAATCAGATGTATTGGATCACAACTGTGCCCATATTTTGTAATGGAGTATAGTGCAGAGATCTCCAAGTTTGTGCCAGAACCAGAATTAGTACAGACATAATGTATAGCAACACAAAGCTGCTTAATTGGCTCTGCTGAGATGCAGGACTAACTGGTATGGAGGATACCATATTGATGAAGCTGATTTATTTTCTGACCTCAGGTATCTCCACATAGCATTGCCCTGGACACACCATTTCATGTGGTACTAGTCTGGT
Organism: Aramus guarauna; assembly: GCA_013400195.1. Lineage (NCBI taxonomy): Eukaryota > Metazoa > Chordata > Aves > Gruiformes > Aramidae > Aramus > Aramus guarauna. The sequence continues at coordinate 1,093,625 of VXBL01001518.1, read as the reverse complement.
AGAGTGTCTGTTAGAGTGATGACTTGGGTAGCATGGAAATGCTCTTAGTTTACACTCCTCTCACAGTAGTGATGGCATTCATTTTGCCTCCAGTTCTTCCTATACCATGAATATAGCAGAGGGAGCAATGGCTAGGATCTTCAGTATGAGCCTTATGGACTTCCTCAGTGCCTTCCACTAGAACTAATCATGACACGCATCCCTGTCTTTCCACTTTTCCCCTTCCTTCACTATCCAAGAAAGTGGTGGTGGTATTCCCATCTTTCTTGATGCTCCTTATGTACAAAGTCATGTAAGATTCTTTTGTGGACATATCTCTGCAAAACTACTGCCAGATTAAGTCTTGGATGAACGGATCATGGCATTTTGTTTTGGACACATGCTTACACTAGTACTCTTCAGCTCTGGATTGAAGACATGATTTTTGTTGCTCGATGGTAAAATCAAATGGCAGCCAAGTATCCATGGCACAGGTGGAATACAACAGCTATAGAACGCGCTGTGACGGAAAGCACGCAACTGCATATGCCACTATCTGTCTGATGTGCACACTAGATCCTGTTCATCTCCACTGTTCCTGGCCAAGTCGTAGTCTCTGGTTTACCAGTTGTTTGTTGAGGATATTCCAATCCTTCCTCTCACCCTACCTTCATTATTTCCTGTTTGACCAAATTCTAAAAGGAACGACTTTTACTAATCATGTACTTGGGTATCTTAAATAGACTAATATTTCACTATGTTTGTTTCTATATTGCTGAAATGGATGTCAGGTCAGCTGCAATACAGAATAAAGAAGAATTTTTCACTTCAGAGTTGTATCTGGGGAGTTTCTTACCTGAATTAAACTATTAATGTGTACTTACCAAAAAAAAACAAAACAAAACAAAACAAAAAAAACACGACAGACATATGTAGGAAGTAGTGTAAGAGAGAAGGAGGAGAAAATAAAGGAAGAGGGTGCAAAGTAGAGTATATTAATTTGAGGTTGCTGAATTTAAACTGCAGTTGGGAATTAAATGTTGGCTGAAAACCCAGAGAAACCTACAGTTAAAACACTTTTCTAGCCTCATTGACAGAGCAACCAATAAGCTGGTAGCAATACATGGATTAGGTGTCCCACAGAAACCTTAAGCAACCCAGACAAAATCTCCCATGTTGTCAGTTTTGCTCTCCTTGAGGAAAACAATCAAAGGCTTCAAGAATGCAGCACCTAAAAATCATTATGTAATCCATTAGTTTCACAAAAGACAATTGCCCTGACAAATAGTTGTATTTTGTTGGTTTGAAAAAGAAACATAAGTGGAAGCAGGTTTTATTCTATTTCACACTTTTGCCTTGGCCATGTTGGGCACCCAGAACCTTTGCCATTGTGCTTTAAAAGGGTTTTTTAAAAGACCTTCAGAAAAGCCTTATGTGTTTCAGTGGTGAAATATTAAAGAAAAATTTGCTAAAATTAATGAGAACACTAACCACAATGTTAAGAAGGAAAAAGTATTGTCCTCACTTCAGGGGAGCTCAGGATAGAACTTTTTTTTCCCACCACTTTGCTCCTCTCCACTAAGAAAATCTCTACCTTAGTTATTTGTGTTCTGCTTGACATCTCTAGGCTACAAAGGTATGGTCTGAAACTCACACAATACAGAGCTGACATCCATGTATTCAAGAATGCCTTTTGCTGGTGCTAACACCTACCTAAATACCAGTGTGTACAGATGTCAACAGTGAAATGTCTGATTTTCTGAGTTACATCAGGATTGTTTTAAGCACTGCCATTAGACAGCTAGGCTGGCTCACATGGAGTGACTCCAGCTTACTATCTTAACCACTGCAGTAATGGCAAGCCTAAAACTAGTTTGGAGAAAAGCAGCAAACATGCAGTCCTACAGCTTTAAAATGCTATTGATGCTTCAGAATATCATCCTCCCAAAATAATTAGATTCAACAGAATAATATTCTATTAAGTCCCTTTTTATTGGTTTCTTCTGTGTTAGGCAACCAATTTGCCCGTTACACCACTGACAGTGTCCAGCTTGATAGGAGAACAAGGCTGGAATATGAATGATATCAGAGAGAGGACATTCCTAGTTATACTGGTTTGTATCAAATCATCAAATACCTCAAAAGGTCAGGATGAAACTTTCTTTTGCCTGGCCAAAATACAACACTGTATGATAATGTTGGTGTAAATCTAAAAAAAAATATTGACATGCTTTGCAGATTTTTACTGGCTCAATTTATCTTGGGAGAACTCTATCAAAACCAGGAGTTGAAAATCTGAACAGATATGCAAGATATAATGCTCGTGCTGTCTAATTAATTCAGAGTTCTTCAGAAGTGTTCCTATCAGTCTCCTGAGATGCTTTTTTACCTCCTGCAAACTGTAATTTTTTGGCAACTATTCTTCTCCCATATTTCATATCCTAGTCTTGAATTTGCAAGATTCTACATATGCCCAATGAAAATAAAAGCTATAATTTTGCAACAGTATGTATAATCTCAACGCATAAAAGTACTTTTTCTCTCTGTTCATGCCACAGATTCAATGTGACTGTGTTCAATCTAGTTTATATAAGAACTTTTTCCCATTCTTGAGTTATTTTGGTAGACCGTGCACTATTATAAAGTTCTACGCACTCAGGCGATGAGACCAAGCACTGATTTGACGTAGATGAATGGAGCAATTTAAAGACGTATAATTGCTGCAGGAAAAGAGGGAAAGGAAAATGTACTAGAATACTCACTTTGATGAATCTATGAAGTATATTACAAGAGCACCAATACTAAGAGCGAAGACTAAGACAACCTACAAAAGAAAAGAAAGAGTCATTATTTAACAGTGTTAAAAGTGAAACATTTATTCTTTTACACACAAAAAAAGACAAGGAAAATAAATCATAAACTATTTTTTTTTATTTCAGCTGTCATTTTCTTTAGAAAGCTACTCCTACTTGAATTTCAAACACTATATATTATAGAATGCTTTCTTGCATTTCAAAAAACACATAAACAAGTTGAATCCTAGCTCAGAGAAACCCAGCATACAATTAGTTCCTAGATCCTAACCTCTGCTAAACTACACTCTTTAATTTCAAATGGCAAGCTATCCTACTGCATGGCATTCAAATCACACTATACCTTTATCAGACCTGTCCTTCAGGACTGCAGTAAGTTTCTGCTCACTGGTAGGTAAATCAAGAGTGATAACAGATTAAACTGAATTTCCATTTATATACATGCTCGTGAAATCCACAGTATCAGTGTAAGGCTATGTAAAAATATTTTACTCTGCCATCCTGTCCACTGAGACTATAGTTAACTTTCAAAGAGGTGAAAACAACAGCTCGATGCAGCATGTTCTGATACTATGAATACATACCCCAGGCACCTTGTAGTCTCAGTGTTCCCCCCCTTTAAATCTGTTGAAGTTTTTGAATTAGATAATTTTCTTAGGTCTAGCAGCCAGCCCTTATTAGCAAGGTAGAACTTGCTTTTCTGGCTAGTGCAGCAGAAGCTGGATTAATCACATCTCTGTCTGTCTCTAATTTCTTTTTTCTTGATATAAAGCCAATGCAATTGTCTGTTCTACTGGCTCCCAAAGATTGTCCAACATTGTGGGAACAGTTAGTTTCACATCCTACTCAAGTAGGTCTGCATATAGACAGGACAGCACAACTGAAATTTTTGCACTCAAATTTTGGCTTAAAGGATGAAGTACACAACAGTGTGTGTACCCGTTACAACTTAGGTTTCTGATATCCTTACTTTAGCTTTCTGTCTCTTGAAAAATGCCATCCACTGGGTAATTTGGAATCTGAAAACATGACCCCAGTAAGATATTTTTTGTATCTTAGAATGCAATTCTTCTGGAAGAAATCAGAAAAGATTCCTGTCTGCCGCACTGAGGACGGGAAACAGATGGAAAATTATGTCTCCTGTAACTCATCTGATCTGCTGGTCTACAGAATCAAAACAAAATGTCCCTTAGTCTTCTGGCAGGCACGTCTCAAGTAGCTGCTTATAAGTAACATCCCTTAAAATAAACTCAGAGAATTGATCACCCAGGATTGGGTAAACCAGGGTGCTAACTAAGGGGACACGTAGATCTTCAAACTGCTAGTTAAAATACAACCTCCTAGGTCAGAAGTGGATAAAATTTAAGACACTACACAACTGCATGGGTGAAATAAGCTCGCGGTGTCATTCCAGTTCTGACTGAGCAGATTTATTAATCTGTATGAATACCATAACTAATGCATACTTCCACCACTATTGCTATTTTTGTTGACAATCTCAACTGTTCAAGCAATAGATGAGCACTGAAACAAGCATTTCTTCCTTCAATACAGGCTTCAGATCTTTTTCTGAAGCTGCGGTATTAGGAAGGAGCCTGACAGCCACAGTGCAAGCAATGCAAGGGAACATGCAATGTCTTAACTCTAAGCAGACTTACTGAAACAACAATGTATAAGTTTCTCTACTTGGCTATCATGCCATGCTGTAATGGCAGTATCTGAAGCAAGGTTTAATTATATAACCAAACTCCAGAGCTCTGCAGGGTCAAAATCAAACATGCACATATTTTCCAATAAAAGAAACTCACTAATTAATTTCTTAGTATTATGTAATCACTACAACCTGTTGAAAAAAATTCTATTCAACTCAAAGTTTAAATTCATTTTCATTCCTTTTAGATCTTGCTGACCATAACTTTTTGCTTTGTGAATATCAGAGTATTTTGCCTGAGTACAAGTACCTGTTGTGTTATCTATTTTGCCTGAGTACAAGTACCTGTTGTGTTATCTCATGCATCATCACCCAAATCAGTGAGATCTGTCAGTCAAAATCAAGGACTGGAGCATGAAACTTCAAATAACATTTTTACTACTCAAGTCTAATATAATGTTAACATCTAGAGGCTGAATCTTCTTTCATTAAACTACTTTATTGATCAGAAGTGTACAGGTGTTGCAAAGTGAAATAAGCTATTCAATCCATGTCAACTGGGAAGAGTCTCACCATCTCATAAGAAACTAATGTGGTGAATAGAACTTCTAGATTGTCACCTGGCAATATACCCCAAATTATGATTAGCAGTAATCCCAAAACCCGTTTTTCTCTGAATTAAGCTACTAGGAATAAAATTGATTGTGCACATCCTGCCCCACTCCTTGCAGGATTCCAAGCCATATACAATCACAGGTTGAATCTGAATCAAATCTGCCCAGTTATCTAGCTCTATAATTATTTATTATCATTATATTATTTTTACTTTTTTTAAAACAGAGTTAACCAAGGTGCTGAGGATTCTGGGAATACAATGCTTACATTTTTGGTGAAAATTTTCATTTGACGCAGATCAGTTCTAAACACAGGTATTCAATCTTACATCATTTAAAGCTAAGTATTAGTACTGATAGTTTAGCTTACATTATATGTAATCATTTCCATGCTATTAGCACCATTCAAAACCACTATTAAATACAGGTATGTCCTTAAATAAAATAAAATTAAAAAAAATACCACAAACTCACTCCTCAACCAATAATCAAGCAAATCAAATATGTGGAAAAAACAGTGCCTGAACCAATCAGGTTAGAGTTATGTTAAATTTTTTTTTTAAAAAGGAAAATTATTACCCTTCCATGCTATATAAACACATTTGAGAGTCTCAAATGAAATTCTTTTCTGTAATCCCATCTAAAAAAGCTGAATTCAACCTGATTATTCAGGGAGTCAATTATTGAGTTTAGGTTTAGGTTCGGAATCTTTGCTAGATTGTCATGGGAGATAACACATATTTTGGGGACTTTACTATTCTTGAAGAGAGGGTTGAACATAGACAGACTGATACCCCAAACTCAAAGCAACTAGAATCTAAGGGATGAAAAAAGCCTGTATGTGAATTATTGCCTTTTTTTGTTAACTGGGCCAGGGGGAGAAGTTTGCTTGCTCTGTTTATTATTCCAATGCATTTGGCACAACATTGCAATTGCTACACATGTATTGTAACTTCTCTCTGTCTGGAAGGAAAGAATCTTTTAATTTATAACAACTTACTGTTTGTTTAAGATTGAGAAATGTGAAGTCATATGCTTGCAGCTACACTGACTAAGCACTTAGTATCAAGTTAAAAATAAGCACCAGTCTGATTAAGGAAAAGAGAGGGAAAAACATGGAATAGTTGCTGCATATCCTTAAATCATTCCTAAAAAATATTTTGCTCTCCACTGCTAGTAAGATTCTCCAGAAGAGCTTTGACTGCTCTGTTGCAGTCAAACTTTATTCATCCACATTAAGGACAGGAAAAAAAAAAAAAAAAGAAAAAAGAAAAAACCCCAAACAAACAAAAAACTACCCCTGGAAATTTTAGTAAGAGTGTAGCAACGTAATAAAACTTCAGGAAAAGTATAGGTATTGAGAAAATACCATCAGAATTAAGCCATGATACCTGTAAAGGGGATCAGCACACATTCCAGGACCAAGCCGGTGTAACAAGAGGACGATATTGATAATCCAAGGGGTGGCACTGTTTCCCCTACAACTGCACAGCACTAACGTCCTGGCCTTATTGAGAAACATGGGAAAATGGAAAGGCTGTTCACGTTAGAGAAGAGGGCTACAGTTAATACATCCACAACAACGAGTAATGTAGGGCCTCTAGAGCAGGAACTTCAAGCTCTCGCTACCCTGTAATGTCTGAACGTTCTGTGGAACACAAAGCAGAACTCACTGAAGTTTCAAAGACAAATTCTTGCTTATACAGCATTGAACTATCCAAACATCATTAATACAAAATAGCACAGAACTCAAGAGGTAAAGCAGGAAATAAAAAAGGAATAGTTATCTATTGTTATGTTGCTCTCAACATTAAGTGTTAAAATAAGTAGTACACAGTGAAAAGGAACAACTTTCAGCAATCCAGTAACCCCTAGCACTTCAAGGCACCAGAGCATCCTTATTTTGTTATCTGATGACAATCTGTTCTGAATTGCTCTTCAGAAATGCTTGTCTGAAACTCTTATGATTCTAAGGTTAAATTTTTCAACCCTAAGCCTACTGTACTGCTTAGAATATATTAAGTTGTTCACTATTAATATTTTTAGTATTTCACTTAATTTCTACATCCATACAGTAAATTCTGTTAATGAGATCCTGAGCTTTTTCAGATGATGCTTTAAAATAAAGCTGTATTAGCTTTTGTATTTCCAATTACTTAAGGAGAATACAAATTATTTCTTATGACCATATAGCTACATCCTCGAGGATCTCCTAATTTTGGAACACTAAAGTTTGCATTAGTAAGATGTCAATCGCATAAGGCTTTGACCCAATTTGAATGAAAATATACATACTTTAAATATAAAAAACAATCTTCCTTTAACCATAAAAATGGAAATCAATTGTATTTTTTAATAGATAAAGAGAATTTACTTGTCTGCATTTGTTAGAAGAGAAAACCTGCATTGCTAAGGATACATGAGCTGCAAATTACATTTCAGAAGCAGGAATTACTTAACCCTTGCTCGGCAATCCCAACATTAATTTTCAGACTCTAAGATATGCACCAGCATCTGTGCAATTATTGCACTTTAACAAAAGGAAGACCTGAGCAAGTCTAGAAAGACAGACAGAAAAGTAAAAATGGCTTACTTAAATTGATGTCTCATTAACTGATAACCTATAGGCAAACAACAAAATTCAGAAAGCATTCGATGTAAACAAAGCCATAAGTGGTAAGAAATTGTGCACCACAGCTGATATAAACAGCTGAGCAATTAATATCTCTTAGGTTACTATAAATACCAATGAAGTAAGTGCTATTTACTATAATGCAATATAGATTGCTGCTCTAAAAAAAATCTGTCTTCTCCACTCTTTTTTTTTTTTTTTTGGTAGCACTTCATTAAGATGTTCTTATTAATATTACCTTTGGATATATCACAATGAACTAAAACAGCTGCATGATGTTAAATTATAGAATTCATATTAGTTCATCCAACAAAATGGTCTTCATAACTTTTGATTGGTCAAGACAAATAAAATGTTATGTATATTTTCATAGCAATCAATAGTAAATTTCTGTTAGAGACATTTTTTCCACTATATCCTGATACCCAGGAGTAAAGCAGGCGTGAGGATCTCTACAATCCATCAGCAGGACCTAGTACCATGATCCGGATGGAACTGTACATTGACTTCTCTCCCGGCTTAAACACATTGCCCTGTCGCCAGTCGTTCTGCCTCTGCTTCTTTACTTGGTCCCTCCCAGGCCAATGTATAAATAACTAAAAGGACGAAGGCAAAAGTATAAAATAGCCACTATATCTACTCTATGAGGTCATGAATTCCCAGGGACTATTAGAAGATCATTCCACCTCATTCACATTTGCAAGATCATATTTCTTATTGATGAAATACTCTCTTAATATCTTCCAGAACAACTGCATAAACTGCCAGCTTCTCTTTAAAGAAAACTAACCATGCACCAGTAGTTGTGAGCCACCTTAGAAGAGCAAACCAGGAAATGCAAGCACATGAGGGCTGAAGTGAGTGAATAGGAAGAGAAAGATAAAGCGATAAAATAATGAAAAGACAAAATAGATTCCATCTTGTTGCTACCAGCAATAAATAATAAATGAAAAGTTCAAACAAGGATTCTAGGAAACTGGGAAATTTCCTGTCACTTACCTTTTAGTCACAAATATAGAGAAACAGATTTTGCAGTTAATATACTCCCTGTATAAGAGCCAAGCTTGATGGAACATAACACTATGAAGAAGCAGTGATATATGCATTGGTTCTCATGCGAGTACAGGCAAAGTGCAAATTCTACAGTCAGCACCTGCTGTTGACGACAGGATACAGGCTAACAGCTATGAATCTTACGGGATGTGTCTGCTGGGTAGTGTGCTAGCTAGTAAATCTGTCCCGGTGACTTACTGTTGTTGCCATTTTGCATGCAAAAGATGCAGGTGGTGCGGGGGGGAACACACACCACCAAAAAAAACCCAAAAAAACCAACCACCAAACCATATTTCTACTATTTCTTCTACACTTTGAATGTCAGGTAGGATTTCGCATCCAATTCTAGACGGAACTAAGCATCTCCAAGCTAGACAGGGAGCAACCCCATCTTTCAAGCGAGTCAGAAAAGGTTTAAGAGCACACAACTCTGAAGAGCCTTTACTAACTCTTAGTTTCCAGCCTGAAGTAATTAACATACTAATTCCAAACTTTGTAACTTTGATAGGCCCCATTAAAAACTTCTCAGAAACCCAAAGACTTGAAAATGTTTGCAAGCAAGTTATTTCCTTTCAATTACATTTTCCGCTTTTTATTTTATTTACCTTTATTACACAACAAGGAGTTAACTAAATGTTAATTAGCTATTAAATTCTACAGTAACTAAGTTAGTCACCAACATGCATTAAAAAGAGTACTGAAAACTTTGACAGCTTTACAAGATTCTTCACTATATAAATTTTCACCTTTGGCAAAGCTCACACATACTTAGCATTGACCCAGAAAAATCAAAGTTTATTCAGAAAAGGAGGTAAAGTGGAGTGAGAAGTAACTATTTGACAAACCAATAGGCAGTAAGGTCTTAGTGAAATTCTCTAAGAAAATTCATAGCAAGGATTTCATTTTAAAAATAAAAGGCAGCAGTAACGTAGGGCAGCATGAGCTCTGGATGCTGATCATAAGCAATCAGAAGACTTAGTTATTATCCGTAGTTCTGCCACTCATGTGACGTGTGACCTAAACCATATTACTTCACCTCTCCAGACTTCTGATTCTCTTCCTTGCTTTCATTTGGCAAGGATATGGCATGTCAACTCATTAGGGCAACAGCTGTCTTTCATTACAGGTGTTTGCAATGGATGTAGCACAGCTGAGACCTCTACCACTGCCACAATAATGACAAAAAGCCAGAGCAGGACACTATCTAACAGTGTCAGCACAGACTATGACAGCAAAGGGACTTTATTTATTAAAGGCTTTTATTTAAACAAAAAGACATCAATATCTCTTTCTGAGATAAACTACTACTTCATCTTTCTAGAATTACATTTTTGGTGCCATTAAGCCACTAACCCATAGTAGGGTTATAATTTATTACTGAAACAAAAGCTATGTATTTATTGTAAATAGATCTTTAAAAATACAGTTCATATTTATTGCACCTCTTTTTAAAGACTTGTGTAATAGTGATAAGAAATATAGAAACAAAATTGCTGGGAGAGAAAACAGATACAGAAGAGTTACCAAAAAAAAAAAAAATTAGCCACATATTCAGTTCCCACATATTGAATTTATGCATCAGAACAGTAACTGAAATATTATCTGAAAGGTGCAGGTAAGATGCATGGTGAAGGCCTGAATCGCTGAGAGCTTACCTAACTATTCACAGTTAGGTCAGTAATTAAGGTAACAGGTCACTGGGAATAGGATACATGACATTTCTGACTAAAACTACACAAAACACAATTAGCAAATTCAGCCTGTCTGCCACCAGCTGCATTTTATTCTCTTGCCAATAAAAGATTCAACTTTGTTACGTACACTTTTAACAGACTACCTCTCATTTGAGCCGACTGCTTGAAATGATAGAGAGTCTTTCTTATTAAAGGGATGATGCGGGATCAAAATTCAGGAATCATTAGAGTAGACATCAGACTCAGGAATATGAAAAATCAAAGCAGGAAATAAACCAAAGAAAATTAGTATCTTAATGCACTTTTGTTTTCCACACACATTCCCAACCTTATGAGGATGAATTTTAACAAAGGAAATATCTTTGCTATGTCCTGTTCTGTACATGCTTCTAACGTGTTAATATTTCAGCTTTATTTTTCTTTCTTTATACAAATTGATTTTTTCCTCAAGTTTCCACTGACATATTGACAATAAAATGAAAATTTCTGTTCAATCCATAAATTTGCAAAGACTGAGATTTTCTAATTAGTGAAAAAAATACAAGACAAAAAGTCCCATCTGTTAATGGTGCTCTGTAGCTTGAAGTTAATTAGGTTTGCTGGGAGAGTGCCTGGCAATATGACCAATTAAAGTGCATGCAACTTTTCCAATTCAGTATTTAATTTCATTAGTCAAAAAAATAGCAGTACTTTCTATCACAATGTTTCATTTTCTAGAACTAAATGCATGCATAGCATTATATGTATGTAAATGTGTGCGTGCGCATATTTTTTTTTTTTCCTCCAACTTAAAATGTCCTTCCTCCTGATTACCTAGCAGTCATCCAAATCACCTCCCATTAAGGTCAATGAAAATAAAATTCACTTTTTGTATATTGGTAAAAGCGTAACTCTGATTTCCAGTGGATGCACGCCAGTCACACTGAGCAAAAGGCTTATGTTGGTAACAGTTACCTACAAACTATTCTTCCAGCTGTCAATGCTCTCAATTTCAAGTTCCTTATAGTCTGACTGTAGATAAGGGCCATCAGTGAGCCGCCTGCAATGTCATTTTAGAGAAATATTTGAGTGACCTGTCAAACAAACAAATCCTGCTAACTGGAAAGCAAACAAGCTCCACTGCAAAACCGCTCAAAGGCCGAAGAACCCAGCTCTGGAGCACGGACCCCTACCATATACAACACAGCAGGAGAGCAGCGCTCACAGTGATGGCTGGTTATTCACAGTCCCACCCCCAGTGCACTAACTTATGGAAAGGCTAAAAGAGACAAGGTATTGCCCCAAAATCATAACCAGAATCTGTATAATTAATTTAGAAAATAATCTAAGTGCAGTGGTTCAACATCAGGGAAATTAATCACCTGAAACAAAGAAATCAAATAAGGACTATACCAGTAAAAAGTAATCATTTGCCAACAGTTAACCAAGATCTGTATCTGGAATACCACAATACAGAACTTAAAATTAATAAACTGCAAATATATATACACACAGGCAAATGCTGTTTGTTGGTTTTTTTTAAATTAAGCAATTTTCCATTTCTGAATTGGTATTTATTAAAAAAAAAACAAACCACCAACAAAAACCCACAAAACCACAAAAAAACCAAAACCCAAGCAAACAAATTTCACTGTTGTTCTATCTACTTCAATATACTGTACTCCTCACCAATTCCCATCCACAATTTGCTAACTTTCCCATCCACAATTTGTTAACTAAAACATAAGAGAACATCCAAGAAACTTTCAAGGAAAAAAACAAGATGGAAATTAAAGAACAGTAGTAAACATGCCAGAAAAGAGTAATATAATAGGGTAAAGAAAATGCTGTGTCTTTTAAATCTTTAAATCAGAAATATATCTCTGGAGATAACGGTTTGGGGTAGAAACACACTAGCACGTGCTCTCAGGAACAAATAAAGTTGCAAATGTGGACCCTCTCAGAATTTAGGCCTGATCCTGCAATCCATAGTGTGCTGTTACAATATTATAGATATTAACAATGCTGCTAAAGGAACTTCAAGATTTATTGCCACGTCACAAGAAATGACCAAAAGGAAATCCATTTCTTTGTGAATGGACCTCTGCAAGGATTACATTTAATGAAATTGTTTACCTTACGTATGCAAATTAATGCAGACAAAAGGAATCCTCACTTTCCTCAGTTGTGTGTGGACATTAGAGTCTGACATGCAACTTAGATGACAGTCACGTCAATAAATGTTGAAAGCAGAATTAGAGAAGGGCTAATTAAAAGAGGTGAGACTTGCTCTTGGCAAGGTTTTATGATTGAATGGGTTGGGTAAGTTCATTTACTCAGATTTGCTGTTACTACTCCTAGATTTTCAAACAGCAGAACTTCACAAACACAGACAGGTACCTCCCTTTGCAATTGTTTAGTTCTTAGTCACAAGAACTGACACATACAGCAAAGGGGGATGCAGCTGTGGCAGTATTCTCTGGAAAAACAGAAAGCTCTTAGCTTCAGTAAAGCCTAGGGAAATTCCATTCAAGAAAAAGACTGAATGGAGAAGAAATGGTCAAATCATTCAACGTACAAAAAAGCATTTGAATGCTTGTCGAGGAATGTACTTTAACATAGTATGAAAACAAGACACAGTCTTCAGAAGGGAAAAGAATTACTGCTAAATGCATCTGATTAACTGCAAAAACAGTTTTCTGCTGCAGTTTCAGCAACATTACCACTCTCATCTTCCATTTAACATTAGGCAATGTGGTGGGTTTTTTCTTAAAGCTTTTGTAATAGAAAGATCATTTCCAGAATTGTAATATTTCCACTTCTGTTTCCAGAACTAACATAGACTATAACAATTGCTGATATCTGCAAATAAATGAAGCCTCATACTTATTAGTCATGTTCTACTATAAGCCTAGGAAAATCCATAGCTGTTTATCATAGATTTGTAAAGAGAGGTAGCCATCAACAAATTAACTTTTTAACATGGACCACTATACCTTCAGAGATTTGCATGAGGATTTGCAAGAGCTCTCTGTACCTCAGTTCACATTGTCTACTCAGTGATTAGGCACAGATTACTGTCAAATACATCAGAAGCTTTCTGGTGGCAATTAAATATCAAACACTGGAGATCAACAAAATCAATGCAAGGAAACCATGCTAAATAGGAAGAGGGAAAGCTATTGTTGATGGAGTTAAACAACATAGTATTTTTGAAAGTCACCTTTGAAGCATGTTTTTCCTCCTTTTTCTCTGGCATTGTTTATCCTTCAGTCATTTTGCCAAAACTGATAGCTTTGACTGATAGCCACAGGAAAACATCTCTCATCAATCTGCTTTGAAGACTGAAAAATTGACTTTTTTGATCAGAAGGAATACATCTAAACCTACTTAATCACCCAGCTTTATATGAGAAAGCTGCCTTTAATTAGCATGCAAAAGAAAACTATACAGAGATCAAGAGAACAGGGATTGTAAATTGTAGCACTGACTAAATTTTAGTCATTGTATAGACTTAAGATGTCTGATAATTCTCTACAAGAGCATATACCTCAACTTATCTGAAAACAGAAAATAAAACCAGCATAATACTTTTCCAGGGGCTATTTCAAATTACAATTCTAATCAGAACTCTCAATTTCCCATAGCAACATAAATATAAACAATGTGAGCTCTTTTGTTTGTAGACTAATTTGAACTGAAAAGCCTGCCAATTAATTCTTTGACATAGCCATTAATCATGAGATATGAGATCTCTACATAATTAGATAATAAAATTTAGCAATGTTACTGAAGCAGCTAGAGTAGACAAATGTTCACGGTTGTTTTATTGGGTCTGGCTGAGATGGAGTTAATTCTCCCCAAAGCAGCCCTCACAGTGCTGTGCTGTGTATCGGTAGCTACCAAGGTGTTGGTAACACACTGATGTTTTGGCTGCTGCTGAGCAGTGCTGGCACAGCACCAAGGCTGTCTCTCCAACATCCCCCCCTCACCAGTAGGTGGAGGGTGGGCAAGATCTTGGGAGGGGACAGAGCCAGGACCAGCTGACCCTGGCTTCTTCACGCTTTGGTGTTTCAGAGAAAGGCATGGAAGCCTTTGATACCATCAGTTACAGGCATTGGTCACTTCCACACTGTAATCATCAGGGAAATGCTGATGGTATATTCACCTGGAATTATGATTCAACATCATGTACCAAATGATGAGAAATCCATATGAGGTATGAAACAGAATCAATGATTTGCAGCTATCACTAAAGACCAATGCAGAAAACAATGATGTAACACACAAAGATGTAGACAATGATGTAGTGAGAAAAGGTAAGAAGTTATTTTTACACAACAAACCTTTACTCGTGGTGAATATTTTTTTCTAATTTTTGAGGGATAGGATGTAACAAGCATTTTCTCTGTAAGGATGCAAAGACTGATTTATTCAACAAACTTGTCTCCTGCAGATGAGTTTTCCTGTGTTGCTATGTGGCTATAATTCTAAAAGTGAAAGCTTTTTTATGAGCCTTTTTAATGTGGTTTAAAGATAAAATCATATAATCATATGATTAAAGGCTTGCAGAACCAAGTTCCAGGGTAACTCTCTCTAATGGTCTTGTTTACTACCCCTGCTTTTAAAAAATATACAGCAGTGACCACTAAATCTGGCCTTGAAACCAGCTGTTACCTCAGCTGACCTTTTCTCTTGCTAGTAACAACACTATGTCAGGTCCTTTAACTTTCACCCTCTGGTGTCATGGCTTTTGTTGTTCTTTTTACATAACATGAAGAGTTTAATTCAAAGATAACTTTTCAAAGTCATCCATTCCTCTGGGATCCCTTCCATCCACAATCTTTGCTTCTTTACCTGGCTTTGCTAGCCTGTGGTATCTCCTACCAGCATCCTTATTCTTCCTCCACCTCTTTAGGTGGAGGCCTAGAAAATTTCCTGTCTTTCTGCATGCTTTATATGGTCCCTTGTGAAGGTCTAAGACTGTAAGACTACTGAGTTTCATTCTGGAGGGGGTTTGTTCACGGACACAAAAAACAGAGTGTGGAGAAGGACCAACATAGAACTTCAGCTGTCTCATAATTGTCAGTTGGTACATAATTTTTTCCATTTTCTGCATCCTTGCTTCAGCCTGACTGTATTTGCTAGGCAGCTACAAGAGCATTTATTCTGAAAACCACCCAAACTTAAATTGGACAAACCATCACGTACCTATCCTGGCCAAAGAGATTTATAACAGGTATTGCTGCAACCCCATGTCTTTGGATTAGTATGAAGTTTTAGTTCACATTTTAAAATATTATGGAATAGGCAGAAGTTGAAAGTACATATTGGGTTTTAGTGAATTTTTTAAGTGTTGCAAGAAAAAAATTGTATCTTGCATGAACTACACAAAATCTAGCAGCAAATTTCACGAAAGACAAAGGGGTTTTCTCTGAACGAGTAGTGCAGAAGCTTCTGGCCAGGTAAATTACACCATTGAAGTATAAACCTTCTACCTTTTCTTTTTTTCATGTGCTTTCCCTCCCTTCCTCCTGAAACTCTTCCTACTATTGATCTCCTATAGAGATTCAGTCCTATATTGCTTTATTAATAAAAAGTTTTATTTTAAAATAGGTCACCTTTCTAGAATCCATTCTGAGCAGAAAAGCTGAAAGCCAGGTGTGGGGAAATTACCTTTTTAACACATGTTTTTTAGATTTAACAACAGTTTAAGTCTTTAGACTGGGATGAGAACTTTCTCTCCCCCAGCTGTAGGTCCAGCTCTTTTCCTCCATTGCGCTGAATCACCAGACCCACTTCACTGATGATCAGCCTCCCCTGAAGACACTGCTGCTGTTCTCTTTCAGTGAAGAACAAAGGAAAACGTGGCAGGTGAAAGAGAAGGAGCCCCAGCGGTGGGCAGGCTATTCGGGTTTGTATCAAACCCAAATCCCAGCAACGCCCGGGCTCTGCCAGTGACCTCCTTGCTCCACTGAACCAGCTCACTGTACATACAGCCCCCTACACAAGACCAAAAAGTGGAAAAACCAAGAGAATCAAATGTTGTCCAATGACACTTGTAAATGCTTATACCAAACCTCCAGACAAGAAATATTTACACTTTGGTGATGACACTGCACAAAACCAAACACTATCAAGTCCTAATACCCACAAATAATTTGTTTTCTCAACAGCTTGGCTGACATGCTTCCTCTCTGACTCCCAGACAAGACTGGAAGAAAGAGCTTTCAGCGTTCCTAATTTAAAACATTAAATTAAGTTAAAATTCCTTTTGCTGATTGCCTAAAACCTCAGAATCCCTCTCTGATCAAAACAATGTTATGACAAAGACCTATATAAAGCGTGCCAAGGCAACTGAACGCTGCTGACTCAGAAAGGAAGTCCACCTCCTGATTCATTAACATGACTGCCAGCAGCCCTGATGTATTCCTTGGAGATCTCTTGATTAAGCAGTTTCTCAATTAATAGTTTGGTTTCTTATTATGGTTCCAGGTATATTAAACACCAGGAAGACCAAATACACATCCAAACACACCTGACTTGAAAGCCGCAGCTTTTTCTTAACTACAAGAACCATAGTAGGATGTCACTAATAACAAGAACACGCTGCAGGGCGATTCCGCAATGTAAAACATGGCCAGGACGACAGGCTTTTGTGAATGAGCAAAGCCGTTGTTAGAATGGATGACACACACAGTTTGCACTGACAAGGCAACCCGGAGACAGGCGCTCTGCCACTGGCAGGGGAGTTTTAAGCTGCACATTAACAGAGCAAGCTGTCATTTTTGTTCCGGTTTCTTGGTGGATTAGAAGCAAATGACCACTGTACTGAATACACAGAGCACCTGTTTAGATTAACTCTGACTGCTTTATATATTTTCCCAGAACAAAGCCTTTTGTGTGATTCAACAGAACTTAAGCACAGCTCTTTATTTGCCAGAAACAGTAGTCAGCAATTCACCTCCTCAAATCTGCGAACCAAATCTGAAAAAGGGCAAGTCTGTGCAGCAAACATTTTTGGATACCTGCACAGCCATGCTTGAACTGTATGGAGTTAT
>VXBL01001518.1:939924-1076102 GCA_013400195.1 Aramus guarauna | reverse complement strand
GGGGGACACGACACACAACAAAAAAACCTACACTAGTTGAATAATAGCTTATTGATAATTTAAAATTCTGAAATATTTTTATGGATAAAGTAGAATAACAATTAAATAGATGCATAAAGATAACATAAGCAAACCCCTTCTTCCTCTCCTCTACATCCAGAAAGAATGAAGGTTGAAAAAAATCAAGTCCTCCAATGCCCTTCAAAAATTTAACATGGTTATAAAATTCTCACTTTTAAAGCAAAGAGTTTCTTATATAGAAATGTAACAGGTATCAGAACAAAAGTTCCTCTTGATTGCCCCAGAATTCTAAATTTATATCTAAACCTTCATTTAAGAGTGTAACAATTTTAACTTCTCATTAATTTTTTTATTTCCTACAAACAATAGGAGTCAGTACATTCACTTATGCTCAGTTCATGTTTTGAAAGGCTTCAAGACCACAGAGACTCAAAACCTACTCTGTTAAAGTTAGAGTTTAGGGAAAGCATTCTGATACCCAGGAAGGAAAAAACAAACAAACAAACAAAAAAACCCACAACCAAAAAAACCCAAAAAACAACCCACACAGACAAAAACCCCCAAATCGACAATGTCCATCTTAAAATGGAGCTTTTTCCCTCTGTGATTTTATGAAAAAAATACTGCAACTTTTTGTTTCTGCAATCCAAGAGGTACTGAGTGATCAAAGTTCAAATGCCATTTTAAATGATAAAATTCTCAGTCCATTGGCTTGAGAAAATGACTTTTTTATATTAAGGCCCAGAGACTCGTGAAGAAGCTCATCTAGCACTTGTAAAAGCAGTTGAGTGTGCCTAAGTTACTATTTTTGAGAGAGGCATAAATTGTTCATTAACAGCGATATCTTGGAGCTGCTACATTTACATGCCTTTTCAAAAAAAAATTAAATACAAATTAGAAGCATTTGAGCTAAGTTCTTATCAAGAGATTTGATAAACTTGCAGAAAAATTGCCCGCCTCCATAAACTCCTAGGAATTCTACAGCTGACCAATAGCACTGTAATTACATTCAGTGAAACGTATTATTATTATTATTATTAAACTCAACAAATCAAACTAATCTCTTCTGCGCTATTTGCACTCCACTCTTGACAGCATCACTTAACAGTAGTTTATCATGAATCTTGCCAAAATGTATTGGTTTGGTCTGTCATTTCAATTTATGTCCCTGCTTCCAGAGACGTGATAATATGAACATCTCAGATGTCATTCAATAAATAAATAAATAAAACCAACGACCACCACAATTTTTTTCAGCCCATGTAGTTATAAATTAGAAGGTAATAAAATTTGACCACAGTGAATCACTTTGATGGTAGAAATACATGAGTTTAATATGGAGAAACCAGACTGGTTTTAAAATGTATTATTTTGAAGATAATTTGAATATAGACTTAGGCCTGGTAAATGCTTTGGAGTCTGTGTTATAGACAGTATTGTTTATTACATGTTACAAAGCCCATGATCTTCAACACCATCAGGTACTTTTACAGGATTGTTAAGTTTTCATATTGCAGTCTATGCAGCAATTTTAAAACAAAAAAGAAATTTTAAAATTATAAAAACCTCTGGAAAAGTTACCACATTAAAAATTTACCAAAACGTGTACTTTGTGCTAAATTTATAGCAACAACTCAAGTTCTTCCACCACAGTAAATTATTGGCAAATAGCTGTAGTTTTTTGCAACACTTGAAGAAAGAATAACAATATATACACTGTAATAGTAAGATACAAGAAATTTAGAGTATCTAAAAACTATCAATAATGTCTCAATAATTTTCTCAATAGAAAAACAATTGTCAAAATATATTGCTTCACATGATCTATATCTTTTTAAAGAGGTAGATGACCCAAAAAATATGGAGACAAGTGAGCACAAATATATGTCAGTGATATGCAATGATAAAATTATACTTTTCTTCTCATAAATACCAAGAAATGAAAAATGCTTTAATACATGATTATATATAACTGAATCAACTTGTCCTCCTGGAAATTTTCAGGCAAAACAGGTTTGTTTGTGTTTAATAGCATTATATTTTAAGAGAAAAAAAAATTAATTAATCAAACAACACTTCAGTGGAAGCATACGTATAGGGATAAGAATTTCATCAGAGATGGGAAGTCCATCCATTTCAGAACAGCCAATGGTCAGGGGGAAGGGTATTTACCTATAATGCATAACTTTTTTTTTTTTTTTTAATCAGATTAGTGTGTTAAATCTTAGTCTTTGACCATGAGGACCCTCCACTGCATCTCTCTCAATTCCTCTCATCGGAGATGTTCTATTTTGTGTAAATAATTAAACATCCTCTTGAAGAGAAACATGCCACAGCTCCCACTTCACTTATAGTTAAGTGCTATAATTAGTCTGGTCCTGAGGAGTTCTTGCAGTCTCCTTTCCCTCCTCTCTCTCAGTCTCTCCTTCTATTAATTTTGAATGATTACTTTGATGTAATATGGTTTATCCCAAAGCATATTGAAAATTTTGCAGAAATGGTCAGCTCTTTACTACTGAGATTCTAGGTTCTTACCTTTTAGATTAGTACCTACTTAGATTAGGACATTTGTTACTTTACTACTGTCTAGAGTTACTATGAAACTGACCTGTGGAATGATACATCCATTGGGACAGTGCAGAGGTAGTAGTACCTCATGAAAATCAGACTCTCTGTTAGTAGGTAGGGGGAGTTGCATAATTCAGGTGTAAACATAAGTAGGGACTCCTGAGAATTTTATATGTTGCAGTCTTGTGCAAGATATGAGATTTACCAAGTCACTTATATCTTGGGCCAAAAATGTCTGAACTTATTTGAGTATACCTGCTTCAAGGACTCAAGCTGCATTACAAGACAATTTTGTGTTAGGGAAGCTAAAGCTGAGTAGTACCTGTCCCAACTTTCAGGTCAAATCCTGCATTTCCAAACACCTCTGTCCACATCCACGAAAGGAAAGATGATGTTTTGCTTCTCTGATAAATCTCTGAACTGACATTAATAGTTTGTTTCAAATTTGAAATATATGTGAATGCGTCCATACTTTACTCTTTCATAAATGTAGATCTTTATGCAAACACTTGTTTTGAGGAAGTTAGATAATAACTAGCACAGAGTAACTTGTGGGCATATGTAAAAGGTGACAGTAAGAAACAGTTATTTTCTTTTTTTATAGTTGCCAGTTCTGCTCATTTATCTGTTTTTGGCACTGAACCATATTATTTTTTGCCAAAGAAAATATAAGCACTGACATTGTGCTGAGGCTAGCAAATTATGTAGAACTTCATCAAAGCAAATTGCAACAAAACTGCCAAAAACCCAAGTGATCCACTACACATCAGAAGACAGGCAGCTTAAGCCCAGCTCCATTTACTCTGCAACAAATTGAAAAGTCTAATGCCTTCAGCATAAAGCCTTGATAAGTAGTTATCCATTTTAATCAGATTTGTGCAAACTGTATTATTTAGCTGGTTACGGGGTTTGAATTTTTGTGTTTTCTTTATACAGTCAAATTTATTTTATGATGTATGTCTTCCATCAAAAAATATTATTTATTAAGTAAATCCAATTGCTCCAGACAAAATTCTGTGAGTTTATAATTTAAAAAGTGACATTAAATTTTATAGTTCATAAAATAGCATAGTTCCTTCACCACTAAATAGCCTTCTCTGACACTCCAAAAGTTTCTACAAGGAAGAAAAAATGAAAAAAAAAAAAAAAAAAGGTTTCTCACTACAGAAAATCAAAATTAAAGGGAAAAAAGGAGGCTGTAGTGATAGGACAAGGCAAAATCATTTTACACTGAAGGAAGGTAGATTTAGACTAGATATTAGGACGAAATTCTTTACTGTGAGAGTAGTGAGACACGAACAGGTCTGACCAGAGAGGTTGTGGATGCCCCATCACTGGAAGTGTTCAAGGCCAGGTTGTTTCAGGCTGATGAGGCTTTGGGCAACCTGGTCTAGTGGAGGGTGTCCCTGCCCAGGGCAGGGGGGTTGGAACTAGATGATCTTTAAGGTCCCTTCCAATCCAAACCATCCTGTGATTCTATGATTCTAAATGTTCATTGTTTTCCACTAGTTATAAAAGCCATAGTATTTAAAAAAAAAAACAAAAAAAAAAACCCAAAAAAACCCACCTTTACTATTTCATTTAGCTACTAAATCTGTCCCAAGAAGCAAGATCAAAGCACAGCAAGCAAAGGTGTAAAAATAAGGGGGTTTACCTTAATAACTTTAAATAACAGTTATCATCACAACTTGAAATAGTTTTGTTGGTTTTTTTTTTTTATTTAAGTCTTCAAGGACAGTGAGTATGCCTTGTTACGTAGAAGCAGGAGTGCGTGACACTCCAGTCCTTTCTCTTTACCTGTACCCTGCCAACTGCTGAACGCCCTGGGCTCCTGTCAGCCTCAGTGGACTCTAAGAGTTCTCAGTTTCACTATACTGCATTACTGACAGCAAAGATTTTTTCCAGAGTGCAATAAATCACATTAATAACTAATATTTATGTTATAAATAAATGAAGGAAAGAATATGGTATAAAAATAAGCAAAGGAAAACAGAGGCTAACTATCAGCTAAACAATGAGTTCTATTGATCTGCACACAGAATCTAAAAGGAAGCGATGCTACTCCCATCACAACTAACTTCAGTTTGAAATAAACTAATTTGGGCATATGTAAACCAGATGCTTGCAGTCTAAATACTTTAAAGAAGTTATATCAGAGCATCAAAAATCGTGTATTGTGTGGGAGTAGCAACATAATTAGTAAAAGCATGACTGAAACCTAGCTAACAAAAGCTTTCCTTCAATGGCAGAACAAATTAAAGGCACACCAAAGTATTGCTCATTAATTCATGTGTCCTCCAGTAGTACTGGATTTTACATAGACTTCATGCTATTATATTTGGGTTTGGTTTTCATTTAATTCATGAAAATATTATGGATTTTTTTTCATCTAGGAAATGTATTTAATAAAGTATAAACTGTATTTTAAAATATATATACACAATTAAAATTGGCTCAACAAAGTACCTTAAAATAATATGCTATAGGGAGCAGTCCTGCAGTAATAGCAAGGTAGACTGCCAAACTCACTCTCTCTCTGCTGCTGTAAGGCCAGATATTGAAGCTTAGTAACAAATTCAATTTAGGCTTTTTAAAAAGCAGGCAGAATTTTCATATGAATCATCTCCCATTTCAATAATCTTGACACTAAAAAATGCTTGGCAAAGTTAGTATCTGAGCACTTTTTAAAATCCAGTCTTTAGGAGCAATGATTCAGTTATATGATTTTCTCATTTCTTCCAGAAGCTTTTAAACCCTGTGGCCAGATCAATGTCCTATACATTTGATGCTCACTCTCTAGTCTCCTGATGCATGCACAAACTAGAAAAGAAGAATGTACATTACACAAGTGCATTGCTATCCCTTTGTCACAGCAAAAAAAATGAGAAATTGTTATTACTCTGCGACACCAAAGTGTTTTCAGTATATGAATAGCATTTTCTCATGTTGACATAGACTGAGAGTATGAGGACTTTATAATCTTAGTTCTGTTTATTCTGTATTTGTTCATGTCCTCAAAATACTGCCTCTAGCAGACTGATGAAAAGCCCAGGCTTTCATCTTTTTTACAATGATAGCAAACATTTTAATGGACAAAAGCTCTTGCCTTCAAACTAAAGCAACTGAAGCTGCTTGACTGTGATGCAGAATTCAAAAGAGAACCTGAAATACTGCTTTCAACAACGCTCTGATACTGTAGTGGAAAACACAAGAAATCAGAGAATTTTGCATATTTCCAAGCTCAGACTATATGTGGCAGTTTAGGATCTAGATTGCTATAAAACTGGATTGAGTTTGCATGGCAAGGTTTTGGTAGCAAGGGGGCTACAGGGGTGGCTTCTGTGAGAAGCTGCTAGAAGCTTCTCCTGTGTCCAACAGAGCCAATGCCAGCCAGCTCCAAGACGGACTAGCCACTGGCCAAGGCCATCACTGATGGTGGTAGTGCCTCTAGGGTAACGTATTCAAGAAGGGGGAAAAGCTGCTGCACAACAGCAGCCAGGAGAGAGGAACAACTCTGCAGACACCAAGCTCAGTGAAGGAGGAAGAGATGCTCCAGGCACCAGAGCAGAGATTCTCTTGCAGCCCATGGAGAAGACCATGGTGAGGCAGGCTGTCCCCAGGCAGACCATGAAGGAAGGATGGTGGGCAGCAGATATCCACCTACAGCCCATGGAGAACCCCACACCACAGCAGGTGGATGCCCAAAGGAGGCTGTGACCCCATGGGAAGCCCATGCTGGAGCAGGCTCCTGGCAGGAATTGTGGACTGTGGAGAGAGGAGCCTATGCTGAAGCAGGTTTGCTGGCAGGACTTGTGACCCCATGGGGGACACGTGCTGGAGCAGGCTGGCCCTGAAGGTCGGCACCCCACGGAAGGGACCCAGGCTGGAGCAGGGGAAGAGTGTGAGGAGTCCTCCCCCAAGGAGGAAGGAGCGGCAGAGACAACATGTGATGAACTGACTGCAAACCCCTATTCCCCATCCCCCTGTGCCACTGGCAGGGAGGAGGTAGAGAATTCAGGAGGAAGTTGAGCCTGGGAAAAAGGGAGGTGTGTTAAAATTTAGCTGTTATTTCTCATTACCCTACTCTGATTTGATTGGCAATAAATTAAATTAATTTCCCCAAGCTGAGGCTGTTTTGCCCATGACAGCAATTGGTGAGTGATCTCTCCCTGTCCTTATCTCGACCCACGAGCCTTTCATTATATTTTGCCCCCCATCCAGTCGAGAAGGGGAGCGATAGAGCAGCTTTGGTGGGCACCTGGCCTCCAGCCAGGGTCAACCCACCACAAAAACATGGAACAACTCCATTCCCTTGCATTTACCTCTATTTCTGTGAGCTCATGACCTTCCAGTACCTAGATCTCAGAATTCTCTAAGATGCCTTCTTGTATTTTAATTCTGGTTTTCTTTCTCTAGCACAAGGCAGAATATTGTCCTTAACATATTATTCTCTATAAATAACAATTCTGTCTAAACATTATAGGTACTAGAGATACCACAGGTAATTCTGCCGTTTTGAGGCTAAATTTCTAACCGCTAGTTGGGTGGCCCTCTCAGAAGGAGACAGATTACTCTGTACTTTAGATCCACTCTCCTCTTTGTGGCACAGGAGGAGGGCTATGTCTGGGGAAAGGCAGGAAGCACAGCACATTGCTAAACAAGAAGTAAAGGAACAGGCCCAGTGTATACATTAATTTCTATTTAGCTTTAAAATCCCACACCTCAAATTTTTCTGTTTATAGCATGCACATTTTCTTCACACTATTTCTTTCACACCATGTGGGCTGACACAGTTGAAAAGTAGGCCACACAAGTTTTGCATGAATAGTGTACTTCAAAAATTGTTCTGGCACTTTGTTTAAAGAGCCAGGTTGTTCTCTGCTGGTCCTTGTGCAGCAAGATGTGTTTTGAATCTGTGACCTATTACATTTGAACTTCCTGTTGGAAAACAATAATTAACCTTGGTTGTGTGAAAACTGAACTTGTTTTACAATCATACAAACATTTTCAAAAAAGAGAAGCTTTATGCTTATTTTGAATTTCTTCTGCCCCATTGTATGTTTGGCTCAAATTTCCTTCAATTTCAATTTCCACTTCAAGTAATGAACTTGAGAGAACATGGATTATCTTTTTCCCCATACCAAATCAAACTCCAATTTGAACAACTCACACTCATCCAACTTCATTATCCTATTTTTCACTTGTATGACAACTTCAAGCTCTTTAGTTTTAACGACCAACAGTGTAGCAGCATGCATTAGTCAGCTTTTTAATGTCACTGCACTAAAGTTGCATTAGCCATGAGCTTGAGAGCTCCTTTAGCTGCAGTTTCATGGACTTCAGTTTATAGTACAACCCTGTGTATTTTTCTACACCATATGGAAGCAACTTGACACTCATTACCAATTAACCAAAATGAACTTCTTAATCAATTCCCCTCTTTTTTTCAGCTATATTATATTGCATGCTTTCACTGATAGCTTTGTATGATTTGTTGCAGTTATAATTTGGAGAGGCCTGTAAAGCTTGAGTGATAGGTTAATAATAAATATAAAACAGATATGGACAAAAAGTTTCAAGTTTGGATGCTGAAGATGATGGAAATTGTACATGTTCAGTGGTGTCAAAATAAGACACTTGCTCAAATATCTTTACAGATTAAGCTCACAAATATCTAAAAAACTGGTACACAGAGAGCTGAAAATAACATTCAACAACACTTAAAACACTTGAAAAATGGATGAAAAAATATTAATATTTATATGCTATTTGTTCCACTTAGGAATAAAGACAGACAGGTTTATCGGCATCATTCAGTTGAGAAAGCTTATTTAAACCATGGTTAAAGGTAAATCTTACAGCATAAAATATTGTCCTTTTGCATTCATCAACTGGATAAAACTGGTTTTGTCCAATATATTTTTCTTAAAAAAAAAAAACACGTTTGGTGCAACCAAAATTATGAAAGCCTGTGTGTATTTTTCTGTATTATTTGGAGTAGAAAAGAAAGTCAAAGTATTATTTCAGCCATTTCAAAAATACAGTTGTGGTTTTCTTTTATTTCAGAAATGACTGTATTCTAAAAGATAAATGTTATTTGATAAGTAAGAAAATTATTTATTGCTTTGTGCAAAATCTAAAATAGTATCAAATGCAACTTTAATTGCACCAACTTGTCAGATGTCACAAAAATAACCTGGTCTGTTATCTATTTGCATCAGTCTAATTATTCTTTTACAGCCTCTACTTTGTTTCAAAGTGCAGCTGCTTATTAATGTTAAAGTATTATCTATCTGAAAATACATCTTCCTCTCAAGGGCCTTGCTGATTTACTAACTAGCAACAACTAACTTCCTCAATGAGTTTCCAGTTTGCAAAGGCACTCATTAAAATCCACGTTTTTAAGTGTTTACTGCTTTGTTCCCAAAGCAAACACTGGAAAATGCTGTTGGGGGAAGGAAAATAAAGAAAACTTCCAAAGAATCTTATGAATAAGTTACAAAACAGAAAGTACATTATCAGGTTTGGCTCATTGTTCTTAGCTCCAATATGGTGTCACAGCATAACAAGGCAATTCATGTATAATACATTAGCAGTAAAAAGATCACTTTCCATTATGTGAATGAAACCATGTCTACATTCTGTCTCAGTGTATGCCTTTCTATGAACTCTGCACAGTTGGTATGGGGGAAAAGAGAAACTAATTTTGTTTGATTTTGTGATGTTTGGAGTGACATGAATGTTTGAATTCCTCTGAAAGATCAAATTTGAATTTAGACTGAACAGCCAACTGTATCTTTATTCTAATGTAATGCCTCCGTCAAGTAGTATCTAACTTAAACACACTAGCAAATATCTTCTAAACCTTTATGAAGTTTTAAAAAGCAAAAATACTTACAGAATTTTACTCAATACCAACATAATTCACTTTTAGCAACTTTCTTGGCATCTTAAATTATATTCCATGAGCTAGAAGAAAGGGCAGCCTATTCTCTATTGTCTCTTCCATTGATATTTTTTCTATCAGATAATGTTCTCCTTTCTTTTATTGCCTTACATTCTCCCATGGTTTTTCCACAGATGTCATCACCTTCATAAAAGATGTTCTTCAGACTTGTAGGTAAGAAAGTTTTGTGTTCCATGTATATAGATCACTCTAGACAGGGATGCCGGGGCTGTTCAGCGTGCCTAGGGACAGCATCTGACTCTGCCACTGTCGAGATTCTTACCTGGCTCTGCTTCCCCACTGCCTGTTAAAGTGGCCCTAACTGCTTGTAGCAAATGTGCTTGTTCTGCCTTTCACAAAAGAGCTTCCACACAGGAAACACCTCCTATGCACAGTAATTATTTGGGTAGACTTGCTTGTCTGAGCCATGGATCAGTCATTGCACAGAGATAGATACTAGCCCTGGACTGAGAAGTAAATATCTGGAGCACATGCATGGCTCTGCCAAGTCAGCCTTTCTGTGGTTCATATGGCTAGAAGAAACACAGTTAGGAAAGTGGGATCTGAATGCGTAGACATAGTGACATAGGGAAAGTAAGGAAGGAAATCCAGGTATGCTTTGGGTGGCAGAGTAGTTTAGGGTCCTAACTTAAGGATGTGGAGCTGTGCAATAAGATGATGAGGCAAGTAGGTGAGTACGCTAGTAGATTGTGGGAGAAGAGTGTGGGTAAGAGAACAAGATGTTCCCTGCAAAAGACGTTTGACAATCCTTATTTGAAACTGTTCTGAAACTCAGCAAGTCAAGCTGCCAAGTCTCCAGCTCTTCAGCCATCATTAACTATGCTAAAATGACCTTCTCAGATGAACTGCTTCCTTATCATCTGTTACAATGCTTCCCAACAAAACTTCATAGCAGAGAGTCTGCAAAATTAATGACAAAAGCAATAGCCCAAGGAAGCAAACAAGCTAAAAGTCAATGGAATGACTAATAAATGGGCTGGAAAAGTGGCATGATAGGTATCTGGGATAGAACATATCATACTAGAGTTTGAGATCTGAATGCAGTTATTTACCCCTAAAACATTTGGAATACCATAGATATATCTTGACTTCAGAACAGTAAAAGAACTTCCCCTTTCAAAAAGTCAACAGCTGACCGCCTACTCAAAAGAAAAATCTACAACAATCTCAGCACAGTCTCTTCTACTTCATTCTAATGCAAATGATCTAAGCACTTCTCAGTTTCAGTCTCTGTGCAGGGCTGGCTGCATATACAGGTCTTGGCATTCCACTATTATTCAAAATAGCAAAGGATAAGGATTATTTTACTGAGCATACTCAAGATACAAAGCAAAGTTTAAATGAAAGAAGCAGAGAGGATGTTTCCATTAACTTTAAAAAAAGGTAAAACAGGCTGTGGACTTTGACAAATACTTGTTTTGCAAGATATTAAAGCCCAGTCTAGTTGAAGACTCACAAGACAAAATTGTATTTTGAATTTTAACCAAATTGTTTATCATGTATATCACAGACAGATATATTGTTTCTTACATGGCTCTCAGTCATCACAAAACCCTGGGGGAAGTTTATTACTAACAAAGCCTGGACTTGGTTTGTGCTAATATTTGGGTGTACCTGGTAGAAAAGCTCTGAAAAGTTTTTCCCACAAAATGATTTGTTAGCCTTAGCAAGAACAAAATAACTTCAGCTAGGGTTTGACCACAGATGCCCTTCCAGTTTCAGTAAGCATCCTTCTCTAGAAGATCTTGATCTCTACCATTTCCTGACAGACAGCAAAGTGTCACTTGAACTTGCAAACATCAGGCAAAATCCACATACTTTAGCAGTAATGAGAAATAACATCTTTCTTTAAGAAAAAGTTTACCTGGTGACCTGGTTTAATTGATTATGAAGCAGTAAGGAGGCATTTCAATTTCTTTTACAGTGGATGCTGCATAAGAACTTGACTAAGTGAAAGCTATTTTTTGGTTTTGGCACACAGAGATCTGGTTGCTCTGAAAGAAACCTCATGTAAGTGAAGGCATCAGCATAATATCCTTGGAGTATGTCTACACCTCCCAAGCTCCCCAATATTTCAGCCTGCAAACTGTAGGAGACAAAAACCTTACCATCATCTTTGTGTCAAAACATCAAGTGCTTTGCCAAGTCAGGTGAATGTTTCTTTGACTAATCTGAAATTATTGGCACAGACAACTATAATATTCCTATAGCTTTTCTCATTACTGTTAACAGTAGACAGGAGTTTATTTCATATGTGCCTTTATTTCATATCAACCTTTATAAAAAAGATCCTAATTAATAACAACTAAGTAGGACTTGTCAATTTTCAGGATAGGTCAATAATCTAAACCCTATCCAAGGCCACATCCAAGCCAATTTCATATAGCTAAGCTGCTTTACTTGATTTAGATGACAGCAGCTCCATGGCAGCATGGTACACAACAGAAAAACTTCTCGAGAAACTAGATAAACAGTCAGGCATCTAACGTACATTAAGCTCCATCTGCCCTTTCTATACTGCCAGAAGTACCTCATCTAGTTTTCCTAAAATTAGCTTTGATACCTCAATACTACCAATTATACTTTAAAGAACAGATCTGATTCATTCTGCCTTGAAAATAACATCTGTGCTGTGCTAATGGACATGTAACACATGTACCAGTAACATTCTAGGGGTGTTATCCAAACTGAATACTGGCAATGTGTCTCACTGGGTTTACGGGGGGGGGGGGAGCAAAGAGCATTACTCAAACAACTGCTGAAGACTGTCACCCTTCTTATTAAATACTACTTTATGTACCAAATTTCTCATTGAAACAGAAATATTTATTTGGAATATACTGCATAATACTTGAATGGGGATAGGTGCGAACGTGGGGGGTTTTTTCCCAACACCCATATGTATGAAGTTCAGACAACAAAGCTACTCAACCTACACAAACATTCTACATGGATGTTCACTGCAAAGCTGTACAGGTTTGCCACCAAAACACATTTAAAATAAGAATAATAATATATATGTGATAGTGAGAAATAAGATTGTTTTAGAAAAATGAAGATGCCACAGTATTTAAAACTTTCTGTTAGTGTGCACTGATACATATCTGTACCTCTAAGCACTGTAACATGAATATGTCTTCCAAAAGCTCAGTTCTGATCACACACTGGCCTCCAGCATTTTGGTTCTATTGAAGAAGGGGATTTTTTCATCTTAGTGGAAAAGATGTCTGCCAGAACATAAACAAACTCACTAACATATTTGCAGAGCTTCTTAACTGACATGACTTTGACTCCATTAAAAATCTGTTTTAGTAATCCATTTTACTGCTTTTAGGGGAAGCTGTGGATATTCTGATTCAATGTGGTCTAAGGACTTCCAGAGCAGAAAGAGAATAATTTTGATTCCAGAGATGATAATACAACTGATGACATACAGCTTTCAGTCAGTCATGGTTTCCTATGTATGTCATTTCTCCCATTTTCTATCTCATCTGTTTAAAAAAAGTTTCTCTGTACTGAGATATTCATGTCATTGGAATGCCATGAAAATTCATCATATGATATTTATATTGAGTTTAAGAAAATTAAAAAAAAAGTCAAGGTT
This sequence comes from Aramus guarauna, assembly GCA_013400195.1. Lineage (NCBI taxonomy): Eukaryota > Metazoa > Chordata > Aves > Gruiformes > Aramidae > Aramus > Aramus guarauna. Next base: position 1,062,942 of record VXBL01001518.1, on the reverse strand, counting down.
TTGGGTTTTTTTTAAGACATTGTACAATATTCCATAGCACAAAGGATGTACTCAGACCACATTGTGCTCAACTAAGAAATTAGCTAGCTAACGGGATGAACAAAGAGATTTACAGCCTTTCACTTAGAAGACAAAGTTTGACAACAAACAAAGTTCTTGCTTAAGAGTTGTTCAACAAAGTATAACATATTTCTTAATGAATACACATTCCTCATCTTATCTGTTTACAGCATAAATATTACCTTTCCCTTTGCCAAAACTTTTGAGAAGCTAAATATCAGGATGGGGACTGAAATGTCTCTCTTGAAAAGCATTTCTCCTGTATATCCAGAGAAACAGACAATCATATATCCTAAGTTAGCTCCTCAGTTTCCAGGTGCTTAATCTATTTTAGTTCATGGGCCTTAGAACACTTGATAAAAACAAACTTCCAATGTGCTTACAAGTAGCACATTTTAAATATTTTCTAAACAAAACTGTTTCAAGAAAAAAGCACTCTTACAGACTGGTGAAACCAATTTGAATTTTTAAGCCTTTGCTTCTCACCTTTATTCAGCCAATTAAAAATATGATTACTTAGTTGAGGTGAAGCTTGCGTTTTTATTCCTTTTTAGAGGGGTAGAAGAATCCTTGCAGAAGTGTAAAAAGTAGGTCCCTATGGACAATATCATGTTGATTCTACATTCACTTTAATTGGCATCACTTTCCTTCTGTGTTTTCTTCAAAATCTCCTGTGGCTTTTTTCCACTCACCCTACTATGTTTTTCACTGATTTTTTTTCCTGTGCCTCCAACCCACACTTCAACTTCAACTTCTGCCAAGAGAATTTGAAGCCATTAATCGCTGAGTCAGATTTCCATACTCACAACATTTAACTGAATTCAACAACTCATTCATCCATATTACAGTAAAATAAACAAAGAAAAAAAAAAAAGAACAACTACTTCAGAATAATGGAGCACTTCAGTTTTCTAGAGTTTGACAATTTCACTTTGTACATAAACATACTGAAGGGATAAACATGCATTAATCAGGATTGGAATTCCCATGTAATCATGTTGTTTGTTTTTTGTTTTTTTTTTAGACATTTTTAGAAATTTACATTAAAAGGATCAGAATACATAGAAGAAGAGTGATTAGGCACTGATTGCATTGTGCTTACTTTTCAAACACTGGCATATTGTTTGATATGCAGAATTTCACTAAGAAGCTAAATACCATCCTAACAAGTCCACTGCCGGTCATTAAGAAAAAAAAAATTCTGTGAGAGATCAGTGCAACACTGGAACAGTTTTCCCAGAGAGATTATGGAATCTCTGTCCTTGTAAGCTTTCAAGACTCAGTCAAAAAACCACAGCTGACCTAATGTTTTTGGTAATTCACCACTGCAAAGGTTCATTCATGCAAAAACTTTACAAAGTTCTCCAAGTTATATGTTAAAATAATATGTTGGGGAGTCCCCCAACAGAAGGGGTACGAACAGCTCACAATGGTCAAGTTAACCTGGAGAGTAAACTAAAGTTCATTTTATTACACAGTTGCGGTCTATGTTTCTTTTATATCAGAACTATGAGACTATTGCATTTCACCAAAATTGCAAACTAAAAAGACATGATAAACCAAACTGCATAGTCAATTAACTGCAGAAGAGAATACTCTTATTTTAGATGATGGGGAGGGGGGTGGGGGTTTAAAAACCATAAAAAGAAAATAATTACTTATATGAAAAGTAAACAAAATGAGCATATATTTTAAAACATAAATTTGAAATTGAGACCAAGAGAACTATCAGTAAGATACAGGTAGAAACTTAAATGAATGGAAAATAGAATAGAGCAAGTTCAATTCACTGCTCTACAGATGAACTACAAAATGAAACAAAAATAGTAGCTGAAAATTAACATTATTTTTTTATTAAGTATTTTATTATATCCCTTTCAAGGTAATGATAGTAATGTGGGTGGTTTGATATTTTCAATTTGTATGATGTTGCTTCTCATAGTAATGTTCCCTTAAAATCAAGGTAGTTACAAATGATCGCAAAAATAAATCTATTTTAATTTAAAATAGTGTTTTCAGCTGGAGGCTCTAAGGTCTTTCCTGCAGTTCTTATAAATAGACCTTGACCTAAATATCCTGAGATTAGGCAAGCCCTTAAAGAGTTACAGTTAAAAGCATTACCTGCAGCGGATTAGAGGAGACAAGTAGTCACGTTTCATACCAAACGATGACCTTCATCTAACACAAATGTCACGTTCATTTAGAAAAGGTATCTGTACAAGGAAAACAGCCTCCTCTCAACCAGTTTTCCCTAAACCACGTGGCTCAGCATATTTGATTTCATTCAGTAAGTGCCATACATAATAGGCACCTGTATTATGAAACTTTGCAATGCTCCATTCCACTAAATGGAAAGCTAGACACTCAGGACTATTCTCCCCTTAATGCATATGTAACTTCTGTCATTGCTAATGAAGCCTAATTACACTCATTAGTCCTATTCAACACTTCATATTCAACTTGCTGTTTGCAACAGGACTTCTGCTTCAGTGTGTAGCACCAACTAAAGCCCACACAAAAGAAAACAATTGCCTTATCTCCATATTATTAGCATTTTGTTCATTTTCCAAACATTATATTTTATTTGGAGGTTGGAGGATGGCAAATACGTTCTGACTAAAGAAATCAGAAAACAGATTTAAATTTAATAATATTTAAATTTAATAATTTTGCCTCCTCTTTGTTACCCATTGTATCCTGGTAAATGGAGTCGGGAAAATGCTACACATTTTTTCCATGCATTAACTGCATCATTTTAGAACATCAGTCTTCTGGAAAAGCACACAGAAGAGAAGCAGCATAATCACCTTGCTTCAAACCAAGTTAATTATATTGTGAAAAGGTGAAGAAAGCAACGAAATCCTTTGATGGATAGTAAGTTAAACAGGACATAGGGATAAATAACTTACAATGCAAAGCACTGGTAAGAAATGAGGAAGAGGAGAAAATAGTTTATGATGGGAAATTGCTAAACATTAGCTAGGCTACAGTTCCTTGATTGTATTACAGAAAGAAAAGCTACTACCGCTATGAAATTACTTTGAAAATGCAATTATTTTTTTTAAAATAAGTCTGTTGAGGACTTGGCAATTTAAGTACAGACTAAGTTAAACCTATTTTTTCACTTGTAGGCCATTTTACCACATATTAATGAGGCCATAGCATTGAAAATACTCGCAAATTTATCAACTGTAACTGGGGCCTGAGCATTCCATGGCTTCCTACCATCATCAGTTGTTGCTGAACTAGGATACAAAATCTGAGCTTTGATTTAACTATAATTGCCATTTACTCTGGAAAGGTGAATTAGTACAGTGTTATCTGCCTTACACTGCAGACAACATGAAACAATAGCTTGGAGAAACACAAGCTGTCAAAACTATCTCAGAGCTTATAAATGCTTTTATTCTGTAAATATAGGATTATGTATATGATTATTTTTTAATCAGAAGTCAATAATTCACATTATGCTGAAGCCAAGCCCATCAACATTTTGTTTTCTGTTTCTTCTCTCTATTTAGTCCAAATCTGACTTCCCAATAATTACACACCAGTTCATACTTCTGGCATTAGCCCATAGAGGTCAGGAGGAGGTTATCAAGGAGACAGAGCAACAGTGATGGGAGCCAAAAGAATAATTTATCTAAAATAATATATGGAGTTGCTCAGGAAATAATGTGGTCACTCGCGCACAGAGAGACAGAAAGCAGAGTAATAGAATGTGACTGTAAATTCCTTTCCCTCCTCCTTTCGTTCTAAGTGAAGATCAAGCATACCACTGCAAGAACGGAGGAATGGCAGAATGATGAGCAGAGCTGAGATTCTTTGAAACTATTTTCCCGGGTACATTTTTATTATACTTATAACAACACACTACAGAGAAGGACATTGTATCATAAGAAAATAAACTGAAATAAATAGTCAGAGAAATTATGGGTAACTGAGCAAATTCACCTTGTTAAATGCCAGAGTTGGTATTTATATATTATGGAAAAAATTTGAGATGTCAACATTTTCATAAAGTTCAAAAGAAAAATGTATAATCATTCAACAGCTGTTTCTGACTCGAGTTCTGTCCAACTTCAAATATGCATATACACTTAAGAAATACTTTCCGGGTTTGTTAAAGCTTTTACCACAGCAAAAGTCACAGTAAATCACCTAACTAAACGGGAATATCCGTGACAAACCTAGAGCTGGCACAAGCAGAAGCCCCTCCATTAACACTAGTTATAGTGTGTCTACTTTCACTATAGTGCTTTGGGCCTTGAGAGTCCAAAACTTTAGGGATCCCCTGTAATGAAAAGCTCTTACAACATTTTGATAAATTGCCAGCATGTTCTAACATTTAAATAGCAAACAGTGCTACAACTAACTATTTCTCTTCTCCTCAGAAGTCCAGGGACACTACACTAGAGGTGTTCTAAGCAAGAATGTGCTCCATAGATCACACATATACATCAGCACCATCAACATGTTTATTTGTTTCTTGCTTTTTCAGGTAGACTGCCAGCTCAGATTTCTACAAATTGCCTGAATTTACACTATTACTACAAAAACAATCTCTTTTTTTTATTAACATATTTTTTGTATAATACATACATATTTTTGTAATAATATATGGATGATACAACACTAATATTTTGCTTAGCTCTGTAACAGGTTAAAGCTAAAATACCACACACAGACTTGCAAAATTTTTGAAAGTCAGCTTGGTGTCAGAGCTTTCTCAGCCAGTTATCACAAACAGCAGAAGATTCTCAGCCCTGCTTCAGGAATGGGACTTCAAGCAACATGGCAACATTGCCCAAGCAGCTGAATATTACATGCACCTCCTTCACCTCTGCATTTTTTTTGCAGACTCAGACAATCTTAGTCTTGAGTGAAGCAGAAAACTCATACCATTAATCTCAGAATAATAGCTGGTTTGGAACATATTCTACAAGTAAAAAGCACAAATCATTTTAATTGGCCTGAGGGAAAAAGATAAACATAAAGTAATGCCTAATTCTATAATCTAATTCCATTAAAATAACAAAAGTAATTTGGGAGGTTGGATTATTTGCCCACCCACCCCCCTTTTTTTTTTTTTAACAGGAGGACTACCATTGTTTTCCAGTAGAGAGAAGTTTAATTAATTTTCTCCAGAAATCAGGCTCATTTTTACTGTGATCTCCAGAAACTCTACTAATGGGTTAGGCTCCTAGGCTATTAAACATTATATTATTAGCCTATCAGGTTAAGGACAGCAAAATATTAGGTAAGGGTATACTGCATTTTCCACAATTCCTTTCACACTGAATGCACATACCCTGCTGTGGACTTTGCCTGAGCTCTGCTGCAGCTGAGCCTGTGCCTGGCTATACACCTCCCGGACCCTGATCCTCACCCACAGACCTGGCTTTTCACCTCAGACGTGCTTCATAGTTTGGGAATTCAAACTCTTGGTTGAACCTGGTTACAGCTGCCAAACTTACTCGGTTGTTCTTGTTGGGGTACTGTTGGATGCTGCCAGGTGAGGATGTACTGTAGGATGATCGCTGAGGGCATGACCCCGCCTGCCACTCGCTGCTCACGTTCCCTATGGGGCCGCTGGCCCTGTGGCTCCCTGACACAAGCTATTGAGGTGTAACAGACAAAATGGAAGGTAAAAATTCTCACTTAATTGGCACATACAGTGAAAAAAAAAATAACTGAGATATGCCTCTAATAATCCATAGCCCAACTCTGATTCTGACAGCAAAAGATCTAATTGAACAGGAGACTTATAACACTCTAGAAAGCAATGTCTATGATTTCCAACATCGTTGATCAGGTAAATTGTGGGTATGAAGGTATTTGTTCCTTCCTATCTACAAGACACATCACTGAAGAGTTCTTCTTGACTAATAGGTACAATTCTAAAGAGTTATGATGCATGGGCTTTCAAATTATTCTTTTTTTAAGCAGGGTTTTTTTTTTTTAATTAACTTTGCATATTCCCAGCCCCACGAATGGCCTTCACAGAGCAACTCAACCACAAAGCAGGAAAAATGCCAAAAGAAAACCAAACGAAAGATTCTACACAGTCTGCCTGAGATGGTGAGAAACTTGACTGATTTCATCTGAACTTCCAAGAACTTAACTCAGGAAGCCAAGTGAAATCTGTGCATACACAAAACACTATTTAGGAAGCCTTTCTATCAGTGATGTCATACTGGATGTTGTACAAACAAGCAAGTACTCTGTCATTTACGCAGAGCACAGTGAAGACTTTGCTTTGCCTCCTCGATCTGTTTTGCTCTCTTATGTGAGTGAATATAGAAGAAACAACAGTTACTTTGCAGCCATAAACTGAGAATTTGTTAAGCAAGACTGACTACAGTAAGTGCTTAAGAGAGAAACAAATATCCTTTAAAAATTTTAAGAAAAAAATACCTGAGTTTTACACAGTACAAAGCTATTATTAATTTCCTTCAGAACATATCCCTTAGGGCACAGATATCCTTTTCTTTGTTCCTTTTATTTTTTCCTCTTATCTTTGAGCTCCTGAATATGTTTTTCAATGTTTAAATTTTATGAACTAGCCTATAAATTTATTCCATGATCCTGTGGCATGGTGAGCATTACAAAATATACTCATTTTAGAAACATACTGTATGGCAAGCAAAACTGAGTATTTTAAGATTATCCTCCCCAAGTGTATGAGGCCCACGAGTCAGGTATCAATTATTAAAAGACTTTGTTTTAAAACCAAAGTCAGTGTTCTTTTTAGTCATCTTCTGGTGTAAATTATCTAGAGATCATGCTTTTAGGCTTGGCCCTGAGATTCTTTAATATATCTTTAATTATCTTTAATGTCTTAAGAAGAAAAAAAAATATTCTTAAACACATGATAAAATTATCATTTTGTAACATAGTAGTGGATGGCCTTTCCACAAATACATATTTAAGTAAAGCCTCCTTCAGTAATGCATTCTGAGCTGAAAACAATCCGTTATTCATATATCCTAAAAGATCAGGTCTTAAAAGGTGAATACAATTCTTTACTCTCATCAAAGATGATTTAAAGCTGACACGTAAAGCTCTAAAATGTAGGGAGATTAATGACCTTAGAGGCCAATAAAGATGGATGAACTGACACATTCAATTTTTGGAGGCAACAGAAGAGCCAGAAACAGCAGAGCTATTTTAATATTAGATAATAATTATTGAATAGCCTTTAGTTTTCTTACCAGCAGTCAGCAAAACCTTCAGGACATCATTTTTCTAATTTATTTCACAGTAAACTATTTAAAAGATACATGATGTGTCCTCCATGTTTAAAGGGTATATTTTATAATATTATTTTATTTAAGACAAAAACTTACAAATGCATTACCCCAGCTTCATAGTGTAATTTACTTTCTTTCTCTCTATCTACTCATAGACACATAGAGGTCAAGGACATCGCTTATAAAAGAAATCATAGCAAAACAAAATGCAACCAGCTAGCCAAAGTGTCATGCTCCCAATACTGCAAATTACAAGACTGTAAAAAAAAAAAATTATTTCAAGGGAAACATATTTAACAGATAATCAGTTTTATGTGTAGAAAACCAAATTACTATGGAGTATGGAAAAAAACAGATTTTTTTTTTTTCCAGTAGATCATTCCACTTTCTTGAAAGCTATTCAGTTTTTTTACAAGTATCCATAGGACTTTTTGAAATCTCAATATCTAGACTGAAAAAAAGATTCTTGTGATGGTACCTATTCACTCATCTAATCTTTTTAGAGAGCTGCAACCATAGATCACAAGCTCTGCACATAAAGGACCAAATTTTTAATGGTATTTTTATACATTGTCTTTTGCAAAATGTGCAAACCATAAATTATTACTGTATTTTACATAATAAAAAAAAGTGCAGAGACTTGACAGTGATGCGTGCATTTTCTCCCCATAACATTCCTGCCTTACAAGGTTCTTGGACTTCTGGCAAGGTATCTTCCACTACACTGCGTATTTGTGATGAAATACTACGTTACTTTTTTTCCATAGCTAATGCTTCCTTTCCTCCAGTGAATCTAGGCTCATTACAATCCATTCAGCACTTCTGCTATAACATTCGTAAGGTGATTTGTCAACACTGTGACATGACTATATAAAAGAAACAGATGCAAGGTCCCAGACACCAGCCTGATTAATGAAGAGAATGAAGTGTAAGGAGAATTTCTAGTGGCTAATGTAGCAGCAAGAAAGAATCAAAAATAAACAAAGACTCTTCTGGTACAGACTATTTTATAACTGTGCAAAATATGACAGTACTTTTCTAAATCTGTGAACCTGTCTAAACCAATTACAGTGAAATAGTTCTAAATCATATCAAAGTTACATGATTAAAATAAACAAAAAAAAAAGACACAAATTTAAAAATATACTTTGAACTGTGCTAAAACAGTGCCAAACATTTTCTACTGTCCACCCAGAGTTTTCGCAGATGCTTGCGGTTTTTTATTGGCAAAATTTGGCTTTTCCTTCTCAGTAGAATTAAGTTGGGACTAGAAAAATCATCAAGCAGTGGACATAGCTGAGTGAGGGAAGCTAATGTGAGATTTTTCTACTGTGAGGAAACCTAGGATATATGTGGTCCAGCTTTAAGAGGTGATGAAACACAATGCATGCTGAATATGTTGGCATGAAAGGAGACACTCAGAAGTGGAAACAAATTCACTGCTGCTGTCATAGGTTGTCTCCCTTCTGTCAGACTGTCAGCAATTACCTTGCATATCCCAGTAGATAAACAAGAAAATTCTTAACTTTCATTCCTGCATCTACTGGAGTTATCTAAGCACTGAAAATAGAGGACTAACTATTTGCGGAAATTTGCACACTGCATATGTAGTCATAGAAGGCTGAATGCAGAAGTATAAAAGAAAATAGAGTAAAAAGGTAAGTCACTCAATAGTAAAACTTAAGTGTATTTTAATACTCAGTAGAGGTCACTGATAATCAGATGGGAGTAACCTATACTGAGTGAGCTGCTGAACTGTCAAGAGATTCTGACCTTCAGATTTCTTCTTTAGAAAAAGCTATATTGCTCCTGAAAACATAGCACCTGGCCAGCTCACTGTTTTGAAGAAAAAAAAGCTAATGAACTGCAACATACATTAATTTTAGTAATTTTTTTTTTTTTCTTTTATGACCCTACTTACTGGCTAAGTTCAATGTTCAACTTACTGACCTAGTTCAATGTTCTGAACTGGGATAAAAAAATCATTACAAAATCATATGTATACCAAAGATACACATTTCTATCTTTTACTAAGATGTTATATCCCTACTGATTGTAGCCAAAAGGCAAGCATTTTATGCCATTCTCACTTTGAACTAAAATTTTCAAAACTTTGACTGTCAGAACTTCTTTGCTAAAGTTAATAATATATTTGTGTTTTTCAAATACTTTCATTTATTTAAGGCTCCTATTTTTAAGATATCTCAGGTGACAAGTCAGAACATGTAAACCAGGCACTTGTTCTTTAGCAACCACTGGAATGAGAAACTTACTGTGGTACTCTTCCTGTTTTTCTTATCCTCTCTGCAGTGTCATGGTATTACGAGCAGTTTACCAGTCCACTGAAGGTTTCGCTTACAATGACATTCCTTCCAGTACCTGGAAGGGGCCTACAAGAAAGCTGGAGAGGGACTGTTTACAAGGGCATGTGGTGACAGGACAGGGCTCAATCATTTTACACTGAAGGAGGGTAGATTTAGATTAGATATTAGGAAGACATGTTTTACTGTGAAGGTGGTGAGACACTAGAAGAGGTTGCCCAGAGAAGTTGTGGATGTCCCATCCCTGGAAGTGTTCAAGGCCAGGTTGGATGGGCCTTTGGGCAACCTGGTCTAGTGGAGGGTGTCCCTGCCCATGGCAGATGGTCTTTGAGGTCCCTTTCAACCCAAACCATTCTACAGTTCTATGAAATGAGCTAGGTGCCGCCGTATGTATCTCCGTTAAAAATTCCATCCAAACATATTACATATCCATTCCCAACAGGCCACACAACTGAATGAAATGAATTTAAGACGAATTTTATGACACAAGGGGAAGAAGGATGGGATAGCATTGAGACTATTATATGGTATAGCTAATACATGGAAGAGAGAACTGTTGGGAAAGTTTCACTAACAAGGAAAAAAATAAGTTGAGTGTAAGTTTTGGGTCAAAAGGGGAGCAGAGATGTCCTGAGGATATTGCCATGAGAAAGGTATTACAGATGCAGCATAGGAACTGTGTTTCACTAGATCCATTAGTTGCACAATGACTAATAATGAAATATTACTTTGAATGAATAACAGCAAGCCTTACATATGCATACACAAACCGTACATTAACAGCAACAACTCTTGAGAAGCTGATCCTTTAGTTACACACTGAGGTCTCACAGCTGTTGTTTAATTAGATGGATGAAAGTAGTTAAGAGTTCTTTCTAGAGCAACATCAGTGTCAATGACTAATTTTTTGTGGGGGAAACCAAAGAGGAAGAAAAGTTTAGCTTTGCTATTCCCAAACTGTAAGTATACAGAGAGATATGAAAGGTATTTCAGACTACATTTGCTTCAGGATTGAGGAAGCAAACAGAAAATTAGATGGGGTTATCATGTCAGTGGCAGAGAAAACAAACAGCTGATCTTGAGAAGCACTGGTAACCCAGAAATTATGCCTGTGCTTTTAAAGTAGGATGGAAATCTCAACACCAAGCATGCTATCAGTCAGCTGTATTTTTTTTTAATTTTTTTTTTTAGCTTTAATATTATTGAATAGTACACACGTGGGTATTTTGGCTTATCATCCTATTTAAAAAATAAATTAGGATAGCTGCAGAAATCTGTCTTGATACTGTGCCTAACATCACATTTTGCTGAGATTCTTCAAGGCAAACAAGAACAGGTTGCCCTACAATGACTCAGGCATATTTTGAATCATACCTGCTATTACAAATTGGCTTGGAGACCATCTTTATATGGGGGTTTTTGTGCTTTTGGAATTAATAGCCATTACTCCTTTCAAATTCCAGCCCTCTGTCTCAAAACCTAAATCAAAATATGTTGAACTGTTCCATACACATGGAGATGTGTGTTCACTGTGCATACATGGATATATTTTCACATTTGAGAAAAATCAACTGTAGAAACCCCAAATTTCAGAAGTAAAACATAATGGAGTTTCATACAGTTCCCTCCCAAGGTAATCCTTATAAATGAAATAGAAGCAGAAAATTCAAATGCCTATCTCTTGCAATAAACTCAACATCCATGTATTATATATAAGCTCCAGCAATCAGGTGCATATGCCCAGATTTATTAAAAATGCAACACTACTGGGTTGTAGTTACTTTAGTCTTGTAACTGTTCTCCATTACAAAGTAACTTCATATATACACCACTGATACAGAATCACGTAGTATAGTCTTCATCCAAAATGCATATTAATAGAGGTCCTTTAATGATAAACATACTATTTTAACATACTATTTAAATACATTATTTGAAGCCTTTTGATTTTTCTCTCTTTTAGTGATCTAGAAGCAATTATCAATCATTTTCACAACCAAACCATGTGTATGTATATGTATCTTCAAGAGGGAAGAGCAAGGTAAATCCTTACTGCCATACAATCCTTCCCTGATCACATCTTTGCTATACAACCACAATTTGCACTTCTGAAACTGATGTGGTTGCCAGAAACATACTTTCTTTTTTTTCCTGTGCTCATCTGTCTTACCATGCTTTGTTTCAAATTCTCACCTCCTCTCAACATTTTTTCATTGATGCAGTCTATGTACCACCCTCTTTTTGATCTTCCTGATCTGCCTTGGAAGTTCTGAGGTACAGTCAAGGCAATGTGTTTGAAAGACAGCAGAAACTTAAAAAAGCCTGAAAATACAGCATACTCCTTCCTCCCCATAAGCTTCTCCTTGCACCATGCAACACCTGAATTGGCTAACACACTGTTTACATTTAAGAATTAAAGATTTGACTTAGAGCCCAATGAGCTCAGTAGAAGTCTTTCCACTGATGTCATTTGGCTTTGAATCAGGTCCTAAATCAACAGAGGTCATTAAATTGTTCTCTTGTTCCCTGTTGTTTCTCTGCCAGTCACTCCAATTCCACTATGATGCCATATGACCTGTCATAGAAAATGGATTGACTTTTTACATAGTCATATTAGGAAACCCTCACAGCCAACAATACATTCACATGTATAGCCAATAGAAATATTCAAGTGTATAGATATTCATTTTTCATTACATTCCAATTAGTACCACATCTTGGTTTAGTCAGCTAGCACCAGTGACATAATTTTTGGCTCTTCATTTGCAATTTAGTGTTTGGAAATTAACAGTTTTGAACTCCACTTAGAATTTAAAGTCTAGAACTAGCCAGTTTCCAACAACCCTTACCCATTCCAAACATCTCTTAAATCCTAACTTTTAAGTGTCAAGTTTTATATGCAAATTATAACATAGGAAAGGGTGAATTCTTGAATTTTATTTACTTTCCTCTAAAGGATTTCCTTCTTTTATGCTTTGTTTTTATCTTCATATGGTGGTTTTCTTTTTGCCTATCACACCCCATTTATCTGGGTGCTCAAGAACAAAGCAATAGTAACAAAGTACTTCAGAGAATTTGGGAACATTGAATGCAAACTGCACTCTCACTGACCCTCAGAGAAAAAGGTACATTTAAAATGTATTTTATCTGGGAACAGAAATTATATAATGCCTTTAAATGACAGTAGTGATAACGTCTAAAAAGTTTCTAAAATCTATTCCACAAAAAAGCAACTCAGTAATCCTGGTGGTTTGAATAAATCACAAGCAATTAAAACTGGGTATGAGACAGATTGTAGATCTGCCTTCATTTCAAACCCCTGGAAGCTCAGCACTGGTCCTTCTAAGTCTCTTTACATGATCCAGAAATAAATCCTGCTATATAGGTTAGAGTGAAACATGAGAGCACACTGGAAAAGAAACACTTCTTTGTGGGAAAGCAATGCCCAAAAGAGCTTCAGGCTTTAAAGAACTAATAAATCTGGCCTCCTGTGGATGCTATTCTACTAACTTACCATTTCTTCCTTTAGTGCATCTGTCTGGTTCACTATATACCATGAAAAGTGTTAGGAAGTTCATTATGTCTGGTTAGCTAAGCTAATGCTGAGTGGGGAATNATCCTATAATTCTGCTTTCATTACATTTTGTTTCTATTTCCTTTAGAAGTGATAAGAACTGAAGACAGTTATTGATTATCAGGATACTTTCAACATTTCAAAGAATTATCTATGTGACTAGTAAGTAAGATTAGGCAATTCTTGAATTCTCTATGCACTAAAGAAAACAGCAATAATCTGCCTGCTACTTCTTTTGAGTGACAGTGTGGTCATTACACTGGATGTTCAATTTGCTAAGTAGTGAAACTACTTTAAAACAAAAAATACTTAAGCCTTTCAGAAAGACTTGTGGGGCATCACTGGAAAGTAAATCAGTCAACAAACAATTTAGTCACAAACCAGTGAAGAGACTACTCCATGTGCCTGCACATATGACACTGGCCTGAGGCTTATCTTGCAAGCACAGTAATAAGGAATCTTATTTTTCGGAAACTATTATACTAAAGAATGTGCATCTTTAGAAAGCACATGTACAATTATTTTACTAGGAATATTGATTACAGACCAATGAGCTCCCTAAACTTAAGTATATAAATAAATCTTTTTGGCTAGATTTCATTTTACATTTAGCACAAAAGTCCCAAGGCTGATCCTTCTTCCAGTCAGCTGTGTCTTCCAGGCTCCATGCAGTAGGACAATCCTGCTATAACGAGCAATGCAGGAAAACTAAAATGACTTTTTAACCAAGCCTTCCTGTTACTAATTACTAGATTGTATTTTTATTGAATTCATGAATGTGCAATTTTGGTAAATTCAGCCCAAGTTTAAAAAAAAAAAAAAAAAAAAGGAAAAAAGGGGGGAAGGGGGGAAAAAGAAAAAATGAAGGAAAAAAAGAACAAAGAAAAAAGATGCAACACTACCCTTCTTAATCTGACAAGTTGCCAGTAGCTCCTTTTAAAAAAAAAAAAAAACTCCTCTTAATGGTAATGAAAATGTAGTATCTTAAATGATACATGCTCTCTTCCTCAGTGCTGGTGTTATGTTCCACTTTTACAAGTTACTTTAGTCATTTTTGGGGTTTATTACTAAAAGTTATCTCCACTGTACTCCTGAAGCATCTGATTGGAATACCATTAGTGATGCGGTGAGGTGGGAGCAGACTGGCAAGGGGGAATACTTCACAGACTCTTAATGCCTGTTTTCACATCATCTTATAAAGAAAAATTAATGCAAAATAAATAATCATTTTTTTATTCATAACAGCTAACTTCTGGAATGCAAAACAGGGATGTTTCAAAATGAAACTGGTTAAAGGCTGCCTCAATTTTAAGCCTACAAAAATTATTGAAATATCACTTCATTTAAAGACTAGTAGCCAATGCACAGATTTTTAAAGTTATAAAGGATATACAACTTTAATTATTAACTGATAACCAAGCATTTATATACATGAAAGAGCCCACAAACATATGTATGTACATATGAAACTGGACTTTAGTAGAAAAAGGACTAATTTTTTCAGAAGCATTTAACTTAACTCTGGTAGAAATAAATAGGTCCCAAATGCCGAAATACTTTTAAAAAAATAAATGAAAGACATTTGACCTTTCTTTCCATCTATTAGCTCATAGAGGACTTTTACCACGAATAAACATCTAAACATTAAATTGCAATGTATTTTCCCAAAATAAACATGCCAAAATTTCATAAAAGGATCTAATTCACTGTGCTGGTAGACTTTTTCAAAGTTGAAGCAGAATGATTTTTATAATTAGATTATTCCCACCATGTATTGAGCCTCACAGGAAAATTCATAGAAAAAGCAAGGAAAAAGGCTGAGACCCAAAATACTAAGTTCTACCGAAAATGCTTGATGCCTCTCTTCATGAAAACAGCATTATTAGAATCTGAAGAGAAACTGAGGGAGAGCTCAAATGCTAATCACATAAATACTTGGATAGGAAAGAATTTCAGTATTTCAACAGGATAACCATAAATAAAGGTACAAATAAAGACTCCTTAATTAGTATTTTCATGTTTAAAGTCTTTAAAAATGTCTCAGTTGTTTCTTCTAACACTTATGAGGAGGCTGGCCTTGCCAAAGGTGGTAACACCACTGTTGCCAGCTCAAGGATTTTTAAGGCTCAAGGCAAGCTGAAATCTGTCTGTCTAGCACAGCCTAAAAATCATTCACATAATAAAAAGCCCAATAAACACTTCATTGCCTCTAGCAACCACCTGCTCTGCCCATATGCGGTCACTGAAAATCTAGCATAAACCCTACCTTCTTCACTAGTCATTATGTCATTATTCATATGAGAGAAGTGTGCTCTGTTGGGATGCAGCTCCGTGATTCAGGAAGTACGGACTGCAGCAATCTTTGATTTTTATATTGCACAGCCAGTATATGGAGAAAGCAAATTATATTAAATCTCATTCACTGAATTCATACTCCTGCCTTCACCTGAGGCAGTGCTTTACCCTTTGTAGCACATTGTACAAATATTAGTATTACATTGGACATATCTTTATTCAATAATCTGGATTCAAAAAATCACAGAAACCTATTGTCAGTTTCTAGCAGAATGGAATAAGACAGGGAGGAAACAACAGAAAATGTTTCTTTACTTTTGATGTATTACAACATCAAGGAGAATTTACCTCATAGTGCTGGCTCCATCTCATGACTCCATGCACCTCAAGCTCTGACATGCAAATGACGACTTGTGGGGGCTTTGAGAGCTGTACGTGGGTAATTCAAACTACTTGCATTCAGTGGATGCCTAATACCTTAAATATAGCCTTAGAATTATAATTTAATATTAGTCCACAGAACACATCCAAAGTTTACTTTCACCAAGTTTCTGCCTCTTTATACTAGGCAGTATAATTCATTTTATGGCTTCTTACATTCATGTGCCAACCACTCTGGCATACAGTTCATTGAATATCTTAGGTTTTCCATTATATTAAGATGTTTTTTCAAGCATCAACAACTTGGGTGTAATTAAAAGTCTGCTAGAGCATAACAGATGGATTCAATCCTTACGTGTAATAAACTTAAATGGAGAACTTTATTAATCTGATACTGTGAAAGGAGTTTTACCTCTACCACCAATTCGACAGCTCTGTAAAAAATCTCAAGTTGGAAAAATTCCCACCTAGTATTCCATCTTCAAAATTTTCCCTTTGTTCTTAAGAATGAAGCAAATGAATGATGGCAAATGAATCTTTTCTGGTAGAACACAGCAATCATCTGCATCAGCTTTGATTAAGTATTGCTGCTAAATCTTTTTGCTAGCATCCTCGGACCTCACAAATCATGAAAATTAGCCAGCGCTGGTTGGAAGCAGTTACTGAGAAGTATACATTGCCAGCGTTCTTATTACATTTGTACTGTGATATGAGGCCTTCAGTCTTCTCAGCTGTCAATCTCATGCCCTTCTCTAGAATTACATTCAATTAACAAGGAAGAAAAAGGATGCAAAATAGTGTGATGTCTGCGTCTAGCTTCCTGACATCAAACACAGACATAATTACATACATCACTAAAGTTCTTTGTCAGTACAACACTATGAGTCAAAGTAAATATCTGTGGATTTCTTCTTTGTCACAAATTGAAATAAAGTGTCCATACTGTCCATGTGCAGAATAGAACAAGGAGCCCAGACTTATTCATGAATTTTTGAATGCAAAGAACATCAGACCTATATAATGAAATGCATGTCAGCTGCTGTGTCTGGATGCTGTAAAAGGATGCAAAACATCCCGATGCTGTATTTAAATTGACAGGACTTACTATATTGGGAGCTTTTGCTGTCTCAGTGGGAGCCCGGGGACATTGCTGTCAAATCAAGAAGCAAAGACTGCCCTGTGAAGGGAGCCCTGTCAACTTCTTTTGCATCTTGCACAGTCAATTTTTCTCCATTGTTCATACTTGGAGACTCCATGTGCTTACTTCAGTTTCAGATCCACATCTTTAAATTATCGGTCATTTGAAACAAATCCCCCTCTACCTTTCCTTTCCATCAAATCAAAGTGAAGCTAAATAGTAATGGAATCACCTCAGTGCTATGTTTTCTGGTTAGAACCAGCACCATCAGACCAAGTAACTCTTATTTAATGAAAAACAAACAAAAGGAGTAGTCTCTGCCTCCTCAACATCAGTGAAACTACTGACCAATCTTCCTTACACATAGCTCCACATTGTATATACTTTCTGCTTACCAAATGCTTGTTGATCTCACGCAAATCAGATTACAATACATTATACAATAAAAGCTATATATTCAGCACAGCAAACAAACCCATTCTGAGCCAGAAAAAAAAAAAAATTATTTCTGTTCATACATATGATTTTACAACCATTTGTTAAGCTCTCTTACCTGAACCCAGCAGAAATAGAAAGAAAAATAAGCTGCTCTCCAGATTCACAAGAATCAAATACAAAAAATTAACTACTTCAATCATATCCTTAGTCTCTTTGAACATCATGTTATTCATACATAAAAAAGAATGCCATACAAATTTTTAGTAGTGTGCTATGCTAGTAAGTGTTTTGAGATTTTTGAATAAACAGATATTGTAGTCATATATGTTGGGGGGGGGGGTTGTGTTACATGCATTAGAATCACAGTCCTTATTGGTTTTTTTTGCAGGACAAGGAAATAATTAAATCAAATTAAGTTTTTTTTCTGAATAAGAATTTCAGGCATAGATCTATTAGGAAGGACAATTGCTATTCTACATAAAAATCCCTGCCATTGGTCTCTAATAGTCAGATCTCTATTTTCTGCTTTTATTTATTCTTATATATTGGTTGTACTTCAGTATAAACATGAAAATGGATGGATATTTTCTCTTGTAAACATAATCTGAATACTCATAAGTGGGTTTAGAAATTACTCTAACACTCAAACCACTTATTTTCTAGGAAGAAAACACGTTTGTTTAATGGGCTGCTGTTGGTGCTCTGCTTCACTAACATCTAACAAGGAAAAATTATAACTTATATTGCTACTGTCAATCAGAACAAAAAAAAAAAAAAAAGCGCTGAAATTTGCTGTTTGGGAGTTCTGGGTCCTTGAAAAATTAAGGCCCTGAGATTAAGATGAGTAAAGAAAAACTAGGGTACTAGGCATTACCAGGTGCTTTTAGTCTTTGTCATGGTTTATATACCAGAAAAACAGAACTGTAGATAATTGCATTGCATTTAGCACACATTGTTGAGAGTTTCCAGTTAGGTCCTGAATGCTCTTCCCAAGCAGCAAAAGTCAAGGTCTCTGGGGAAAGTTTCTGAAAGGAACAGTGCCCCTGACAGCTCGGCTTTGGCATGCTTAAGGCTTGTAAATGACCTTCAATGGAGCTGTCTAGCATTACTTACCAGAGACCTGGGATTTCATTTCCTTTTTAAAAATAGTTTCAAATACCATAATTTTCCATTTCTCATGCATTTTTAAGTTAAAAGAATTAGGTATTTAATCAAGTTTCATTAACAATGATATACATGAAAAATACCTATTCCAGGCTATATAAAATTCATAGCTAGCCAGCTTTCAAAGTATCGATGAAACAGGGCATATCTGTTTAATTGATTTCTAATAACAGAAATTTGTCTGACCGATGAACAGGCAACTGTAATGTTGCTTTCCCTTGCAGTATTGTGACAAGATGAAAATAACAGATTTACTGTAATGAACGCTGATGCCAAACATTCAAGCTGAAAAATACAGACATACTCATCCTGCAGCTCAATTGCTACAGAGGAATTGATTTGGAAACCCCAGAAAAAAAAAACATTACAGAGTTTAGTTATGCCTAATTTCTTAAGCAACATTAGTCTTCACATTAATCAATACCTATAGAAAGAGCTTGCTTATGCAACCAAGTATATTTCCAGGAACAATTATATGCTTTGTGATTAACAAAGAGTAGTGTGACACTAGTTTTCAGTAGAATAGAAGCTTTGTTAAAGTATAGCTAAAAAGTTTGGGGAAAGAAAAACAACCATAAAAGTATCTGAAGTCCCAAATCATGCTGAGTACTGGAAAATCACCTGATAGCATATTGCAGAAAAGAAAGATGCTTTATTTGCCTGGAAAGTCTGTGAGAGTATTCTCATGCCAAAACCGCGTATTGATGATAAAGAATATTGCTTGTTTTTGCCAGTGAGGTTTTGTAAACAAAAACTCTCAGAATAGGCTATTTGGAAAAATCTTTAGTACATTTAATAAGGAATATACTAAATATGCAATTACCAGGACATCATAGATAAAATAAAAAAGAAAAATTCATCATCAACCTTATTAAGCCACTCATCTAACAAAAATCACCTCCACGCCACTTCTTCCCCATTTCAAGCTATGGTATTATTTTCCAAACAGGATAACAAGAACAGGACATAGTCTATCAAAGAATTCTGAGAGCTTTATTTAAGTGTTGTCTTCACTGTATATGGAAAGCAAATAATGAACCACAACTTACGACAGTTTTGGCTTCCCCAGCCAAATAAAAATCAGCTCTGAGTAAGAAACAAGCTTGAGAGCACTGCTCTAACTACAGAGCCAGTTAAACACGCTGGCAAAATCTATCTGCAAGGAGATCCAAGAGGAAGATACTGTCAAAGTAATTCAATGTATTAAACATTTAAAGCACTTCTCATATAATATTCAATAAACAGAAAGGTGAAATGTGTTTTCTTTTTATGCAGTCTTTTTGTTTCTCAGCAGATTAACTCTACTTTTCAATACAAACAGACCAAGAAAAAAATAGACAACTCATTTGTGTGTGAATCATTACAAATCAAAAACCTGGCAAAGAAGAATGAAAGTAACTACATAAAAGACACTGTTACAATTAAAAGGCCTTACTGTATAACACTTGCAAATCAATTGATGATGATGATAAATAGATTTTAATTTCTTAAAGCTGCACATGCTATCATGAAAAAGTTTTGAAATGGAGATAAAAAAAAAAGACCCGGAGGAATTTCAATGCTAAGCTTCTTTACTTATATGAAGAGAGAGCAATTTTTAACATCTACAGAACATAAGGACAACAACGAAATTACCTATATTTTGTAGGGTCTACACAATGAAAGAAATAACAGTATAAAATTGAGGAAAGGTAAATTGTGGCTAATTAGCTATCTGAAATTATTTCCTAATATTGAGTTCTAATAAGACTGCAGAAACTTGGCAAATTCTTGATCTTTTACAGAGAAGTACTAAAACATGTAGGGTCATGAACTGCTCTTAGTGCTTACAAGACTGCATCTCTTCCAGTTGTAGATACAAAGTTTATGAGAATAATCAGGGAACTGAATTTATGAATTTGTCACACAGCTGATTGTGGAAAATGGTCTTGATCCCTAAGACTCCATAACATGAGAATTCACGAAAAAAATCACAGAATGGAAAAATCACAGGTTGGAAAGGGCCTCTGGAGATCATCTGGAAATCACTTTTACCATATCAATATGGCACTGACAACCTATTAGGACATGATCTGGATGCTTTCTACACACAGAACTGGAAAATCAACCTCTACTAAAATTAGCATATGCTGGTACAGATAACCAGCAGATTATCTGCAAAAGTTGTTTAATACATCAATAACATATATCATGTTGACATGTAGGTGCCAGAAGCAAAAATGTTATCAAATAGAGTCCCTTACCGACTTGGATAACCTGAGGTTGCAGATTACCCACATTCCTACTTTTAGGAACAAAATTTCTTTCTTAAAATTCTCTGGGTTATTACGTGTTATCCATAGGAAATATGACAGACCAGAGAATAGCAATCTATTATAATGTACAGTGCACAGCTAATTAAATCATCCTATAAAAAGTGAACGCATTCTTAAAAGCTGACCAAGTCAGCACATTGACTGCATATAGCCACTCCATCATGATTAGCAAGTGGGGTTTTCTAAAAGTTTGTTTGGTTTTGGTGTTGTTTGGTTTTGTTTTTTTTTCCCCCCATAAAACTACCTTTTTTAAAAAAATATTATCTGTTTCCCCTGCATTTTGTAGTTAGAAAGATTTACTCCCTGGAATGTTAAAAAAGCAAGAATTAATTTTATTATAGGATATTTTTATAACTGTTTCTAGAGTTCTTAATTGGATTTGCCAATAAAGTATAAATAGCTCTTCTCCATTTGAAAGATAAATCCTTTATTCTTCCGAACTTTTAAGGTAAGTCCCTTCTTTCTAGAAAATATCATACAAAATATTTTGTTTTCTTAGAAAATGATTCAAAACCCATATGCTAACTGGAGCACTAAATCACAACAATATGGACAAAAACACAACCCACCAGTGAACCTGATACTTGTGTTTGGAAAGGAGGGGGCACACTGGCAAACCTAAACTCAGCCAACTAGTCCTCCACAGCATGGGGAGCATTATTATATCGAAATCCCCATTGAAGAGCTTTTTGGTTTAAATTTAACACAACCCTGACTGCTTGTTGTCATGAAAGAACTAATGGCATTACCCATGTAAATCCAGGTGTTGACAGTGATGTCCTGACAAATTTCCAGTGTAGATAACTGTATTCTTCCTCTTCCCATCCTTGACAGATACTTAGTAATGCCTTGTTGACTTACTAGCTGCCAGAGGTGGCTGCAACCGGAACATTAAGAGGAAGCTGCTTTGTACATGCAAATGTTATATTATTCATGAAACTGAAACACTAAGATATTTTTTTCAGTATAAAATGATTACTCCTGATCATAGATAAATTAAAACACTACAAATTACATTTTTGTAATACCTTCCTTGTTCACTTTATGTTAATACCTTCTTTTGGAAGACCTTCTTCACTTTTTGTGAGGAATTTGTCCTTTGAGAACATCAAAGTAGAAGAAAAGTATTTTTTAGGAATGTAGAACTTGGAATTGAACTTTTAGCTTCAAAACTATTTTATTGAGAGGAGTGGCTTTTTTCCCCCCAAACAGAGAAAAATATATTCTACAAACATGATTGTCATCTTCTGAGAGCGTCATTGAAGTCTGCTGCTAGGTAATTATTGTTTAGAAGTCAGTCATGTAAAACTCCAAACCAACTGAAGCATGAAACAAGCAACAGGACCTCCACTATATGACTCCTCAGACTAGAGTGAAACAACAGCGTAAGTGTAGGAAGTGAGCTAATACCTTTCAGACTAGTGAATTTACTTAACTGTTTTACGGGGGCTGCATCAACATTTAACATAACAATCTCATGTTATCTGATTTTTCTTGCATCGCTGCTTGCAGAACAGACTTGAATACAACTAGCACATGCCACTGAAACTATATGAGAAAATTTATGTGAATGCCACAGTTAAAAAAGAAAGATAAATTATGAGCTTTCTGAATTTATAATACAAAACTTGTTTGAACTTGATATCCTCCTTTTCTCCCAAGGCAAAATTTCATACTGTAATGGAGTATATTTAAAGATATTTAATTTTAGTAAACAAGTAGAATAGGAAGATACAGGGATGAAACCAGATAAAAAGTAATTGGATATTTTAGAGTGCGAATGTCATTGCAATTTGCAGACAACTTCAAAATGGTTTTGTTGTTTTTCACCAGTAAAATTGAGTGAGACCAAGGACAGATGCGAGTGAAACTGTATAGTCATTCCAGCTAGGCTTATCATACAATATTCCTAAGTGTGTGTAGGTTTTCCACCCAACACTTATATGTGGGCGGATTTTCTTATATTTGATCGTTTGTCTGGTATTTTAGATGTGCAGATAAAACAGAAAGAACCTACTCTGTCCACTCCTACTACATGATCAGATCAATGCTTTGCCTTGGGCTTTGAGCATGAGCAGGAACAAAAAGTGAGTCACACAAAAAGGTGTGGGCTTGGAGCACAGCAGGCTGCCAGCCCGCAGTGAGCTCTGCCTCCACCAGCTGCATTAGATCCTTGAAGTCGCTGCACATTTGTCCAGATTGCCATCATTGAAAAAGCTTTTTCCATGAACCAAGTTACTAGAGTGAATGTTCAGTTGTTATTCAGTCCCAAAATAGCACATCCATCTGCTGAAGCAAGTGTATAATTAAAAGATTTATTGTTACATAAGCTATATATTCCATACTGTTCTCCTGTCAATTTTGGAAGGTGTTAAGCCAAATTCTCTTCAGGGGCTTCCCTTCAATATAATTTAGATCAGCTCATGATTCAGCCCATTATTTGGCTATTAACAAGCACAAGATACTGAGTGGATGTGTCTAAATTATCATGGAGAAACATTTCGGCTGCAAAAGGGCCCACTAATCATTTCCTGAAGCATCCAACTTTAGCTAAGCTGTTCTTGTACAACTCCAACCTACGCTGCAAGTCAGAGCTTCTGTCTTTGCATCTTCAAGAAGGATCTGAGGTTGAGGACAAAGCTAGTTCACAAGGCTACAACCCTCAGTCCAGATGCCAAATTCCCCTCTGTATCAGGCTTCCTCACCACTATATTTAGTTTCCCAGTTCTTGAGCTCTTCTTTCATATTTTTCTGTCAGAAATATAGCAGTCCAAACTGCAGTGACAGAAGAACTAGATGGTTTCACACAGTCCTTTTTAGAACCTTTAAACTCACTTCATTGTTTATAGTTGAATTTCAAGTTCATTATATGATCTTTTTTTTCCCCCCACAATTCATCTGGAGGTCAGCACCCTAGTATCATTATGCCTCTTAGCATCAGTTCAAAACACAGATTCATAGAATGCTGTTTGCCCTCTTTCCAGTTCTTAACAGCGTGCTGAAGTAAGTGCAGAAGCATCATGCTCTGCAGGCTCCAAATCAGATGTTAACGCAATATGAAACTACCAGAAACTGCTGGAGAAGCCATCTCAGAGCCAAGGAACAAAATAATTCAAAATGAGTGGATGCTTATCCTTTTATTGACTTCTAGGCACATTTAATGATGTTGTCTTCATACACAATCTTGTACTGCTGCACAGCTAAACAAAACATTAACCAGAAGGGAAGAAAAAAAAAAAACCACTCAGTTTAAGATGGTAACAGAAACTGTAATCCAGGATCCAGAAAAAGTTCAAAATATAAATTTGTCCATTACAGTATTCTAAAAAAGCTTTATTGCACAGGTTTTCATAACCTAGAAAGTACAGAACTACAAAAAAAGTAAGATTATAGTATGTATTTTGTAAAATTATATATTTTGAACTACCAAATGCTCATGACATCAATGACGTTAGGTAATTAATGTCTGATTACAATTGCAATTTTGAAAACAGTATACTTCAAACAAGAAGTTGGTTCAGAAAAAGGATGCATACTAATACTTCAATATAGGCAACCAAAAGTTTGTTCTGGTGACATGAAGCTCTTAACTTGGGCTTTCACCGGCTTATAGGGTTATGGCTTAATAGCCTGGAGGACAGCTACATTAACTCTACAACAGCACATCCAACACAACGTTACTGAGGCCTTATTCTCTTTCTATTTTTCTAAGCTATCTCAGAACTCTGGCTAACTTCTCTTTGAAACACAAAAGAATTTATAAACTTTAAAAAACCCAAGCAAACAAAAACCTTTAATTGAGATTAAAATTAATAATAATGAAATATAGTATAATGCTTTTATCTTTCCCAACAGACTGTAACAATGCATTCATTAATTTTCCCTGTTATCACTGATCACTAGAACAACCTGGATTCAAAACATATTGTTGTAGTTTTCATATTTTATGCTTATGTTGGCCACAGAATAAAAGTTACTATGTTTGAACTAAAATTGATTTTAGAGAATAAGAGTTATGCTATTACTTAATAAAATTTATGTTTGTTTACGTTCCAGAAATAGCTACACATTTAGAAGAGGAGCTATGAATGTAACATGGAAGACTATATGGACTGAAATCTGCGCAAACAGTGGAACAGTTCATATGCTGTTTCTTCAAGAGTATGTATTT
Organism: Aramus guarauna; assembly: GCA_013400195.1. NCBI lineage: Eukaryota > Metazoa > Chordata > Aves > Gruiformes > Aramidae > Aramus > Aramus guarauna. Next base: position 1,037,832 of record VXBL01001518.1, on the reverse strand, counting down.
GCCTGAGGGTTTTCAATAATAGCAATCACTGAATTATCTAATGAAGCAAAATTGTAAAAATCAGAAGTCTTTTATTCTTTCACCCTATCAAAATAAATGCATTACCATTTGACATCTATAAAGAACTCCACTACATTTTACAAGCTAAAGTAAGCTTAGTCTTGCATCAAAATTTTGCAAGGGCAAAAGAAATCCAGCAAGCATGTTCCTTCCCACCAAGACAGACATGTTCCTATGGCATTTGACAGAATTAACATTTATTTATATTGCTCATAAAACTATACATTATTAATAAGCTTTTCACAGCCAAAATCCTGTGCCTTACATAAGCATGATGCATAATACTTTTCCCTAAAGAAGCTGCTGTTCTCAACAAAGAATCCAGGGAAGTCTGTAGAATATAAATATATTTTGCTACTTTGAGGTACAGTCACCAGATTACGGTGGTTTTACTGACACAAATATTTGAAACAATTCTGTAAGACATCAACTTAGTATTTTTTTTTTCTTTATTATTTAACTGAGAAATGGTTAGCAATATTTTGGTACTAATTCCTTGATTGTCATAGCAGCTGATATAATAATTTAATGTATCACTTACTAGCATTCCAAAGGATATCAATTAATAGATGGGGGAGAAACAAAAAATGTTGTCTTAACAATATTTTCCCCTAAATAAATTGATGCAATAGCAGATGCTACAGATTTAAAATGGATTTAAATTCTATGGATTTTATTTAACTCAACTCCCTCATTCTGAAATGAGGAGATGCAACTCTTCTTCTTCTACTGTCACACAGTGGGTATTACCTCAAATTCTCTTGGGAATTGAAGCATGCATCACACACACACTTCCTAGGACTGGAACCAATGGCTAGCTCTCACCCATTCTGCAACCATTGCAAAAACATTTCTCCTTCCAAATCAAAATACACTCTTTCCATTAGTAGCACTTTTTCACTGTTACCTATGTTTTTCCAGTAGAACCATGTTTGCAAAAGGGTTAAAGCACAGTTCCTGTATCTAATTCAAAAGCTTTTATGCAAGTATGTATGCTCTAAATCCAAAAGTATCAGGATAATCCATGCAAACTTCATCCATAACATATTCCCATATATAACTTGTAGTTGTGTTATACAGAGTGACTATGGACTACAAGACTAATCCTGTATAGGGTCCAGATACATCTGGAGTGAATGCCTTAAACACTTAAGTAAAACTGATCTGAAATATTATAATACCTGTGTTTCTTAGCTTCAAACACTCTGGAGTCTCATCATTATTAAGACTCCTCAGTCTCTGCAGCATTTCTACTCCATATGAGCAATTAATCAAAATGCATCAGGTGATTATATAAAAATACATATGCTATGAAGGCATCACTCCTCTTGTGTTTGAGATGGACAAAAGCAAATAAGGAGAAAATGCCTTCTTTATTTTTGTGTAACAGGGACATTATATTGGAGGCATTATGTTGTTATTATTACAAACCTAAAACTGAAAAATCCCTCATTTTTCTAACATCTATCATAGCGATGCCAGGGGGCAGGGGAAGGCAGGGCTGGTGGTGGTGTCCATAAATAAGTAAATCTTTGAATGAACAAGCATATTTAGTTTTTAGGATTCTGCTATGGTTAAGATTATCACGTTACAGGCAGCATTTGAAGCACCTGGAAGGACAAAGGAATGAGAGAGCACAAAGCAGGGCTAAATAAGCATGAAAACCAGAGAGAAATATTTCTGGACAGATACTAAATTGCACTCTAGACTTGGATTAATGGGGAAATAATCAAGCTTCCAAGGAAATTTTAAGTAATCAACACAGAGATTGTCAAGGAACGAAAAAAAAATTAAGGGAGGAAAAGCGCACCCCAGGAATCATTTACAGTCTGACACATCTTTCCTGCAGTCCTACAGCTTTGCCTTTGCACCAGCAATTCCATACTAAGTTTAAAGTATCCTACTTACTTTATATAGCCCCTGTTACCATAGTATCTAACCACCAGTTAAGTGAAACAGCAGGTTCCACAAGGTAAGAAAATGCCCTAACAAACTAGGGAAGGGGGAAGTCACACAGGGTCTTGCCCAAGGTCACTTATGAAACCCATTGCAAAGGAAGAAAATAAACGTGTCTCACAAATTTCATACTATTATATTAAGTGCTGGACCATCTCTCCATTTTAAATGGAAAGGGATGATCAGTGAACAAATACTAAAGATAGTAACAGCTTTTGCTCAATCTTTTCATTAGTGTTGTCCCCCCTTCAATTAAAAAAATATCAAAACCTTACGAGTTTTGACCCCAGGTATCAGAATATACAGGGGGGAAAAGAAAAATCATTAAAAGGAGTGTCCTGGGTTTACTTTGTATTTCTTGCTGGAGAACCCAACTAAAGCCCAATTACAAGGCAAGTAGTGCTGTTTGAGAAATACGATGCATTGCCATTGCCTGTCAGTCATATTCCATGTTGAGAGAAACACCTTCTTGATAATGGTTGATTTTTCACTTTTCAGGAGCCTTGGGATTTTTATGGAAGATTGAAGTGGAAGAGTGCCAATTTAAGGTGGAAGGTCTACATACAGACACCTGTTCAGGAGGAGCCGGCTTGCTTTGTATACAGGCTATCAGGATGTCATCAGTCAAGAAAAGAGGAGTCTCTCTCTCCTTCTCTGGACTTATGCAAAGGTTGATCAGAGATTATATAGCAAAATATTTATATCATTTCTTCCTTGACAAAATCCACATATTCTCCAAATGTAACACTGAGATGTTGGTTAAGTTCAGCCATTTAATAGGTGAGTGTATAGAATTAGAAAAAAATGTATCCAAAGCCCCATACTAATGTTACATTCATTCAGCAGTTCACCAAAAAATGAAAAATATGCTATTAGGCAGATCTCCCTTGAGCAAGAATGTAGGTTAGGTCACAAAGGGAAGACTTCTGCCTTGCTGCTTGCAAATGGAGGAACAGTGAAAAGAGGAAGCATCGCCTACCAGGTCAGCACAGATATCTTTCACTAGATTTGGGAAAAGTGCCAGGAAGGACTGAATTATTGTTCTGCCTGTACTTGCTGCAAGACCCTTTTACCAGCTTTCTGCATTTCCATTTCTTTCAAACTGTTCAACCTTCTCTATTTAGATATAGGCTTTTCAGAGCACAGATTGATCCCTATTATTCTATTTTTCCAAAGTTTCTGACACCAGTCGCAGGAGGGGCTTTTGAGCAGCAGCATAGTGTCAAATGCAGTAGTTAACTGTAACACAGCAATAAGTTATTTCAGTGTGCCAGTGACTTGCCTTCAAAACACATATTTATCACTGAATGAACCAACATACTATTCAATACAATATGACCAACAATACCATGAGGTTTCTCTGTATTTCATGGATGGTAGCATTCATTTCTTGACATGATTTTATACACACACCCCGTAGGTAAAAGTTTCCCCTAGCACTTACAAAGTCTACTCATATGAGTGGAGCTTTGAGAAACAGATCTGGACAAACTCTTCTGACTAGGCAAAGGGAATTAAAAAAGCTGTAGGAGTAGATGCTGGAGCAGACAAACACAAAATAACTTGCTTGATCTAGTCAATACACTGATGTTGCCATTGGAATCAACTGCTATGTCCTAACAGCTTGAAATGGTGTGAATGAGACGCAAATTGAAATAAATATAGAAATGACCAAACCATCCATAATTAAAGTTAGTACAGTAAGGATGCTGTAGCAGGAATAGGAAAAGCAATAGCATTAGAAAGGCTTGAATAGGTAGAAGTTGCTGAACAGAATTCCTCTTGGCTCCCAGCTGATTTTTTTAAGTGCTTCCCTAATGGGAAAAATTTTGTCATCATATCCCTGCCCCTCATGATTGCCCATGACAAAGGACAGATATAAGACTAATCAAACTTATAAGGTAAGCTGAGAAAACTGATGATGCAGATCACACTCACGTTACAATAAATTTTAAGAGCATCCATATAAAATATCCACAGAAAGTGCTACTGTAAACCTTAAGAATTTAGCAAGCCAATAAAACATTAATCCTTGTCAAACAAATATCTTCTATTTTTAAGAGTACATTTGGCTGCAAATGGCTGTCATTGCTAATCCAAGTACTGTGCTTGTAACAGATGTTGCTTTAATAAAGTGATCTGTGCTGGAGATGCTTATTAAACTGCACACAACAGCACAGGATTTACTGCTCCAATGCTCATCCTCTTTGATTTCAGCTTCTGCTCCTCTCAATGGAAACTTTCTATAAGGCTGGGAAAAGCAGATTTCAAAACACAGTGCGAGAGGCTTTGGCAGATCATTGAGGGAGTAGTTTAAAGGATCAAGTAGTGCAAGGCATGGACATCGTAGCGTGCAGGATGCCCAAGGCAGCTAGACTAGACTGCTTTGAACATCTACTTCATGCCAGTTGTTCAACTATCATGTCAATTACCAAGGACTAGCAGATCTATTTTGGACCACTGCTTATATATTCAAATTAACTTAAATTAATCAATAATTCCAGTGACATAGTGGATGGGAGGATATCTTTATTCTTTTCTTCAACCACCAGTTGTGATTGTTATTTGACAACTAGCAGCAGGGGTGGAAAAGCATGTTTCACAGCTGCACGAGACCTAAGGACACAGCAGGGTGAGGTAGTTAGACTGTACACAAGGAAAACACCGTGTCTGCTCCTGGACTGCTCAACCTCTGTTCTGGTCCTCTGAAAAGGCTTTATTTTTAATGGAATTTTAAAGTGAGGTAGAATATTACCTTTACAAAAAGAGCAGAGTACTTATTGTTAGATCATGAGACAATTCACAGTTTCATCTCTTGATCCTACTGCTATCTCCTAACATGACCCTGCAAATACTTAGTTTGGTGGATTACACTTTGAATATTCTCCCTTTATTGTCAAGGGGGCTTCAATATTCTGTGTAGATACAAGTTCTGAAATGGAAGCTCATTCTTTTGCTTTTTCGCTAAATGCTGTAAAACATATTCTCAGAAACCTGCATAACTGAAAACTCCCCAAAGTTTTATAAACAAATATCAAAAAAGACATTGCACTTAGATCTGCTTCCCATCTAAAGTAGTTTACGTTTTGAGCTGATGTGTAGAAATCCTAACAATACTGAAGGAAGAACAGATAACTACTGACATTCAAAAGAAATGAACATAGTTTCTGCTGAGATACCTTTTAATAGTTGAAGATGGACTTGTATAATACCAAAAAGATTGGGATTTTTTTCCTTTAGATTTGGTCTCCTTTAATCACTATCACCACTTAAAGGATCAGGAAAGCCGAAGTGGGGGATTTTTTTTTCCTTTAGTATATAAACATAATATGCATAAACACACCAAAACAGATAAGGAACGACTACAGAATTCTTAAGTTAATAATTTAGAGATGATAAAATTATTTATTCAGAATTCCTGCATACTGTCTTTCCTTTCCAACTCTTGTTGCTGTCCTATTCACAAAATTAAGGTACAAAGATTTCTTTTCCTCTTAGAAAAATCCCTAAGTAAACAAATGGGACATTTTGTTAACAATATAAACATCATTGTTTATATACAATGCAATTATATTTAACCATATAGACTGTTCTAAATTCAATAGCTTCAAGCATCTGGTGGGTAACGTTAAAAGAAAATTAATCAGCTAAATCCCAATTGAGGGATAGGAGTTGGACTTTTTGTATATTCAGATACAATTCTACAGATGACAACTATTCCCATGCTATTGTCACTGATAACTTCTTCATGTGAGCCACTAAAGACATCAATCCTTGCAGGCCCCTCACCCAATTCATGCAACTACAGCAAAGCTTGAAAAAAAAAAAAGTCAACATACAACAACACACCTGGAATTTACCTTACATATAATGGCTAACTTAGAAAAACGTGAATGTCTCTGCTTACTAGAACACAGTGGCAGTATTTGCGATTTACGGTACCATTACAGTCAGCCACTGTCTTTCTGGAGAAGCACTTTCATTACTGCTCCTAAATCAGGAACTTCTTTCTCTTTTTCTTTGACCTGCCAACTATGATTAACACCACTCAAAGCACTTTTGTAAATATTAACACAGACAGTTGCAAAATTCAAACCCCAAATGTAGGACTAGGACACAGGGGGTCAATACAGCGAGTAAATAGGATTTAACAGTCAATGTGCAGTGCTCTGCAGGGACCATTTAGAAACAAGGCATATTGCATTTCCAAAAGGAAAATGAAACTGGTGTTGGGACCGAGTTATTAAAAAAAAAAATTAAGCACTACCATCTTCCTTATATGGAACCAATTTATAAAGGTGAAAGACAGACACCGTTAAGGCATTTTGGTGGTTCTTTTGGACAGATTTCAAAACACGAGTACTGAAATAAATGCTCTGTGTTCATTTAACTGTTTTTGTTACTTAAGCCTTACTAAAACAAACACCTGCAAGATCAGCCATCCCTACACTATTTTACTTCAGTTCTGGTAGCTGTGGAGTAACTTCTGACATTCTGCAGAGGGTTCAGCAATCACAGGAGGTTATTCCTCAATTCCAGCTGCTAAATTGCCTTGTAAAATAGATGAATTTTCAGGATAACCAGGGGAAAAGTGAGCCATCCTAGGAAGTTTGAAAAACCCTAATCTAAATTAACTTCAGTTTGCAAACAGCAAACTTCAGTATCTGCATGAACTGTATTGGCTTTTATAGCATCAATAACAGTTTGCAATTCCAATTGCCTTCCACATCCTAAACCAATGCTCCAACCACCATGCTGTAAAAGAAAAACAAAAAACAAAACACACACACCAAACAAAAAAAAACCAACAAAAACCACCAAAAAAAACCCCAAACTCTCCCTCTGTCAGACAAAACTCTTCCCAAAGCACACACCAATCCCATGTCAATTTTTTTGTGCCTCTATTTTCTACCTTTAAGTTAAAGGAATCTTACAAGAATGCTAGAGAAGTTTGTTCCCTACACTAGGAATGATACATTTCTTGAAGAGCTCTCCAACTGATCTATCATTTCTATGAAGCAACATTTGCATTTTCTTTAACAAGTCCCAGTACTACTTAGCAAAGATAGGATTAGGCGACTTTTTTACTGGTTGTGAAGTCTAACCTATCTATTCAGAAAACATTCTGCAAGGGCTCTGAAATGTGGATGCCTACATGCAAACTAAAATAAATTAATAATTTCTGCTGCATTGTATCTTTAAAACCCAACAAAAATATAAACTGTATAAACAGCCAAGTTTGCACAAATATTCAAATCTTGCTCAACTTTCTATAGAATCTTGGGGAAAAAAATGAAGAAATAAAGAGTATTCTACCTCACAATTAGTTAGGAAGAATGCTTGCAATCAATACTGAAAAATCACCTGACATTTAAATTGAATTCTTGCAAGTACAACCCACAATTCACAGTGAAAACTGAAGCTATTAAAAAGTCTATGCACAAGATTAATTTAGAATACTCTTAATAATTTAAAAATCTAAATTTCAGAGGGTTGTCATTTTTTAAGCTTAACTGATTTTAAAGCATTTAACAGGTTATACAGAATTGACAGCAATTGCCGCTCTAATTTACCTTCAATATAGTACTGCCACAAGAGAGAAAAGAGGAAGCAAGCGTATGAATTGGCAGGCAGGAAACAAATTAACTCTCAAAACCCAAAAATTTCTCCCTTATAAATATCATCTATTTCTGAGGAATATCATAACTTGATGCAACAGCTAGTATTGTTTGCCTCAGAATTCACATAATAAAATCCTTTATTTTACACATCCACCTGAAGGCTCAGTGCTGTCTTGTCATTCCACTACTGCATTGGGGGAAAACCAAAAGCTAGAAACATTAAAAACTTTTGAATCTACACCACCAAAAGTGTATTATTATATTGGCTCTCAAAATTGAAAAAGCTCAGCAGTATTCTTTGTTTTTCTAGTCACTTCTCTGTAAATTAACTCGGCACATTAGAAGAGCTTAAGTACATAAAATCACAGAACCACAGAATGGTTTGGGTTGGAAGGGACCTTAAAGATCATGTCTGGTTTGTTGATTATTTGTTCGGGGGTTTTTTTGTTAATTTGGAGTTTTGTCTTGGTTTTAACCTAATAGCTCCCCAGACAACATTTACCCTGAGAAAGCAAATAAATAAATAAATGAAACACTTAAGTGATGCATTGTCATCTACTAAAAAAAAAAAAAAAAAGATATCTAAGGTCATCTTAAAAAGGCTCTTCCCTACACCTGTGGCACAGAACTGAATGAAAGGCAGAATAAGTGTAAAGCAACTGGCATCCTCTTTTTCTAGACTTCATAAAATGTTTCATACATAACACGTGAGATGTAAGGACAAATTATATAGTTTTGTATTTTATTTTAAATAAGTGTTTTCAATACTACCTTTGTTTCTAAAGTTAAAAAATATCAAAACAGCCTGGATTATACGGACACCTAGCTAATAGGAACTGTTCACGCAAATCACTTAAGTAGCTATGCAAATTCTATCCCAGTTCATATTTGCATATGGCTTTCAACTTCTGTTTCTCTAGCTTACAGGGATGATACTGCCCTCATTTTCCCTAACAAAAGAATGTGCAGATGTTATCAGACCTCTTAGACTGAGAGTTTCTCCACTCCTAAATAAAAATGCATACATACGTAATTGTTTTCACACTTTTTCCTGTTGCTCTATGGTTATTGGATTATAGAAAGTTCAAATATTTCAAAACCTTTGTGGGGTGGGAGGGTGGTGGTGCTTATTTGCAAAGTGAGACTTAGAATAAAAATCCGTATGTACCTAATTCTTGGTAGCCCAACTGAAAATTATTTTGCATTTTTAAGTGGAGAAGACAAAAAGAAAAAAGAACCCATTACATTTTAACTCCATTTGCAGGCCAATATGTATGATGTTCAAATCAAACAAATACCAATATTTAGATTTCTAATCATTTTAGGATGGAGACATATCAATAGAGGGACAAATATTTTTGCTTTTGCTGATATTATCTTAGATGGCGAATACAGCTAATTTTTTTTTCCCCTCAAACTTAAAATTATTTTCAAACTGAAAAAAAAAGTTCAAATTACAAAAACATGCATGGGTCAAAGAGGCTTTCAGTTTACATGGCAAATTAGCAATTGAATATTGATATACACTATCTCAACAGTTATTACCACAAAGGAAACTTCCAAAAATCAGTCACAAACGCTTAACACATAAGTGACCATAAAGAGTCCGAACACGTGAAAAAGATGGCAAGCCGATCCCATAGTACTCTGTCAGCAGAATTACAATGCTCTGACACTTTTTCGTTCACTCAAAATATTATGGATTGAACTGTTCAATAAATAGTAGGAACACTCCAGGGCAAAGTGTCATTTACTAGCACCCAAAAGGTCAGATTAACTGCCTCCAACTGTCAAGCCCACACATTCCCAATTTTAAAGCATAATCAAATTACAAGACCCAAAAAATTGCATGCTATCATTTAATTCTGTTTAGTTCTGTCTATGGAAAACGTCTCTCTATTAAACTGACATTTCCAAAAGAAATAAAAGCCCTTACTTTTTCTTCTGCCTACAGTTAAAATCACTTTTCTCTGGTGAGAGAAGCTCGTCATTTTTTATCCGAATACGCTTATAGGCATCTTCCAGGAGTATTATGCCGCAGCAAAGTATCCTAAACTGCTTCTCTGTTAGAAGCTACCACAGTATATCTGAACTAAGCTATGTGTAAAGGAAACAAAGAAAGACAGTATTATCATGATGCCATCTGTTGTTTAGAAGTCTCCATTTCCACTCAAAAATCAGATAATCTGATGAATTAGTTTAAAATATGCACACATATATCTATTCAGAAAAAAACTCTAGTGAGAAGTACACTGTTTTTTGTAGATTGACTGAAAAACTCAGAAAATTTCAGAATTTGTTTTGAGAAGGTGGCTGAAGCAGTAAATTTACAATTAAATAGTAAAAATCATGTCAGCAACTTCCTCTTACAGGGGCACTGAAATTTGTGATTTACTCCTTCTATAGGAACACTGAATTTACAACAAGCAAAGTATATTAAAAAATTAAAAGTCCTCAGTCCTTAGTTTCCATGCACTGTTGGGGAAAGCTGTGATGCTTGTAGCATTAAAATGCCCAAATAAATTTTTTATTTTTTATTTCAAGAACACAAAACAGAGGTTGGAAGTTTCTTATAGCTGAGCTCCTAGTTGACTTACTGAGATGCATGGTATTTTCAGAGACAACAAGTATAGGAAAGGCAATAAATAAAGATTCAGGTCTACCTGATTCTCAGATCTTATTCTGTATAATAAAAATTTGGAAATCATTCCAATTAGAGAAAGCTCTAGCATTAACGTATTTTCTCTTTTTTAAGATGAAAGCACTGGAAAACAGTAGTTCTCTGATATTATCTTTCTGCTTTTCCTTTTTGGAAGACATTTAAGATTTTAAATGTCAAATTATGAACATGTTGACAGGTCATATCAAAGGATTTACTTCTTTATACAAGATTTTTCCAGCTTTCCCACCCTGTTCTGTGATGAACTGCAGTTTTCAGTAACCAGTAATACAAAAAGACATTATTATAAAGTAAAAACTGATACAACCAGACTTCTGAGATACCCTGCAAAAAAATTAAATTGAACTTGTCAAAAATATCAGTTATAACCAATGTTTCTTCTTCCACGCAACATCTTTCAGAGAGTAGTAACTCTTCTTTTACCTTTCAGCAACAACTTCTAGAGAATGTCAGATTTATTCTGTAAGAATGTATTGTAACTGTAGAATTAAAAGACTAAAAAGTAGAGGTAAAACTGATGCTAAAGATCTTCTCTGTTTGTGTAATGTATGTTATGGTTGACAAAGTTCATGTGATTTTGAAACTATATGCACACAAGTGCTATAATCTCCCCTGCCAATTAGTCTGTTATCCTGAATCTCTTTCTCCATGAGACACTGGTTCTCAAGTGACTTTCCGTCTCTTCCTGCCAATATCTAAGGCTTTTATCCTTTCACAATTGTTCTCTACCTTGACTTCTGGATCATCCTTGGGTTTTCCCTTTACATCTCCAGGGGCTCAACCACATTAGGGTTCAATAATGCTTTCCACCTCTCAGAAGCATAAACTATCACATACATTCACTTAATTAAGAATCAGCAATATCCGCTCAGGATATTCACGAAGAATCGCAGCCAGAATTCAGACATGAGAACTAAAACTAAAAAGGGACTAAGAAGAACATCCATGCCTGTACTCCAATGCATTAAAAAAAAAAATAAAAAAAATTTCTAAGTTTCATCACATTAAGCTTATGAAGCTGTATCTAGTTTATGGTTGTATGAGGGGGGGGGAAAGAGATTGATTTCAAGGGTCAAAAATGTTTCCAGTTTAAGAACTAAGTCCTAAGATAATTAATTCTCAATAGGAATTCATTAGAGTTTGTAAATGAATTCATTTATTCACTATCTTTTCAGTGACAAAGGTTCTTGATACATAGATTAAACTCTCAATTCAACCTCAGTTCCAACACCTCATGTTCTCACCTCTCCTCAAATTGAAAATAAGAGTCATTCATTTGGAAAACCTATTAGTTCCCTATTAATAGAACAATGACCTTCTAGTCATTTGTTCACTTGAATTTACAATAGAGAATTGCCGCAGTTAACTCTTTGCTGACACTGTAATTGTTATTAAACTACAATAACTTTACATTTGCTTCATACAATTCACATACGCTGTTATGTCGGTTTAACTAGCAGGTAAAATCAGAGATATATTAAATAAGGACCATGCCATTAATCAGATTAGGTTAGTGGTCAGGTTCATATCTTCCCCACTTACTATTTTGTCTGACAACATCAAAGCCTTCAGGAGAAATTTTAAAAACAACAGAGGAATACCTAGCTTTTAAAAATACTTCTTTTTTTTACCTCAGGCTTTCTATGGCTGTTTTCTGTTTCCACATGCTTTATATTTCTGTTAAATCTTTTTAGGTGACATGATCAGAACTATTCATAGTATACTGAGAGCACACCACTGATACGTACAGTACCCAGTCTGGCACAGTTTAACTAAGCTTTGGAAGACACTCTCACATAATAAATAGAAAAGATTTTTTTGAAGGCTTCTTGATTGAATTGCTCTATTTTAAACTTGCTTCATGCCTTGTGCATTGAAGTAAGCACAGAAGAGGTCACATGAATCAAAACAGGTTTACCGACTCCATGGGCTCTAATATGATTAGAGATAGGAGTTCAGAACCCAGCCAGGTTTCTGAAAACTTTTGTATACAAAAGTCTTCCTATCAAGGGTGGTTCTAAATTGTATGCGTCACTGTTCCTTTTGCTTTTTTGACATTTTTGTATGCTTCATAAGGGATATTATCTAAAATTGCCAGCTGTTACTAACAGGACGTTGCCCTGATTGACTCTGGTATTAATATCAAGGGTAAGGAAATGCTGCCCTGCAGCTAGGTAATAATTCTTTACCATGTTACGTAATATTAAGATACTTGTTATCACAGAGCTTAACAAAGATATTTGCCTTAGCTGGCTCTCAGCATGGAACACCACTCTTGCTTTAAATTAATGATGAAGATAGAAGTGGAAGAGTGACTATCTATGATGGGTTGACCTTGGCTGGATGCCAGGTGCCCACCAAACTGCTCTATCACTCCTCAGCAGAACAGGAGGGAAGAAAATAAGATGGAAAAAAGCTCATGGATCAAGATAAAGGCAGATTAATAAAGCAAAAGCAAAGATTGCATGTGGAAGCAAAGGAAAAAAAAAGATTTGTTCTCTACTTCCCATTAGCAAGCCATGTCTGGCCATTTCCCAGGAAGCAGGGCTTCAGTACATGTAGTAGTTGCTCCAGAAGACAAACGTTACACGTATCAAATGCCTCCTCTTCCTTTCTCTTAGCTTTTACTGCTGAGCAGATGTCATATGGTATGGAATATCCTTTTGGTCAGTTGGGGTCAGCTGTCCTGCCTGTGTCCCCTCCCAAGATCTTGCCGACCCCAGCCAACTGGTGAGGGGGGGATGTTGGAGAGACAGCCTTGGTGCTGTGCCAGCGCTGCTCAGCAGCAGCCAAAACACGGGTGTGTTACCAACACCTTGCTAGCTACCGATGCACAGCACAGCACTGTGAGGGCTGCTGTGGGGAAAACCAAATCCATCTTGGCCAGATCAAATACAGTATCACAGAGTTTTTGATAAAACTTGTCTTACCAGTACGTTTAATGCTGCCCAGTATAGTCCCAAAGCATTCACTCCTAACAAGACTTTTCAGCAATTAAAATTTTCTTCCCCTGCCTGAGATCTTCAGAAAGAACAGTAATATTAGCATTGCCTAGCCTCCTCCGAGTTAACTGTTAAGTCTGATGATTTGCACTTATATACCAGCGTGTCAAGAGTGGAACACTCCTTCCTTTGAAATTATATAGCCATTGTGCTAGATTAAATAAAATTACTTTTTTATATCACAATTACAAGACAAACATTTGGAAAGTGAGTTAACATTCTGAAAAGGTGGTTAACTTTCAGAACCACTTGTTTCTCCTTTTTTCTTAAACTGAAAATTCATAAAAGAAAATTCACTCCCTTTCCAAGACACTTTATTTGCTTCGATTTTTTCCTCTTCTGAGTTTATACGCACACACACTGTGAATATAAATGCATACCTAGCAATTCAGAACAAAAATAACTGTGACACTATTCTGTAGACATGAGAGAGTGAGTGTATCTTTGGGCAGTGCAAAAGCATGATGTGATTACATTTTCCCTGTGATGCTGACCTATTGGAAACAACATTCCTGTCAGTAGCGAAACAATACCGTTGTAGAGAATGGAATTAATTTTCTTTGTCAAGACTAGTTATACAGGTTTTCTCCCCTTATGTTGTCTTCAAATTTACATTACAGTGTTGCAAAAATTACACAGGTAAGTCAATAGCACGCAGTTATACATATATTCAGGCATTTTCAACCTTGAAGATTTACTAAGTACTGGCACCATTTCTCTGATGTAGAAATCGCAAAATATTGTGAGGGTTAGAAAATGGTGGTAGAGGCACATAACTCAGAAGTTTAATGCTCTTAGGTCTCAATCACGCTGTTTATTTCTGTTTTGTTATCCACCATGCTACGTGTCTGCATTAGTTATCTGGCATTCTCTCTAATGAAAGATTGCTTTGAGGTTATTAAGGGATTTTGCATCTCCAAAGTAACCTAAAGAGGCTCTTGAAGTTTCTGCAAATAAATGAAACTGCTTAACAGAAGTATAGAGATTTAGTTATTGTTCTTAAAAGGACTGAAATTTGTAGCATTTAATTTGGGAAGAATTATATGAGAATAAAAAGACAATTGCACAAACTAAATTATGTCTAATTATTAAATGGCGATAACAGTTAAAAAAATCAGATTTTGGAAGATAGATACATAGATTTTTGTAGTCCTAAGTAATATCCAGGCAATGCATTTTCCTCATTATACTAATGCAGGACTGAAAAGAGCTTATAAGAATAAAAACATAGTTACTGTACATATCCTATCTAGTTACACTTTGCAGTACCAACCATTGTTCTTAAGCTAATTGAGAGCTTAAAATGCCCCCCAAAAAGATACAAAATTCAGACCGTTAAAGCTTTTATCTTCTTTCCACCCTAGGAATGGGAACTAGAAATTACAACAAATTGTAGTTGCTGGATCTTCTAGCTGAATATCAACCTATTGCTTCTAACTGTACAAATGCTAATCCTAAGAAGCAGTGGGGAAATTCAGGATTTCTCTGTCAGTCTAACAAGAAACAGTATTTACTGGGATGATGCATTATGCCAATGATAAACTTTAATTGGAAAAATTGAAAAAAGCTCTTATCGAAAATCATTTTTGCAGTTGCCATAGGAAGTGAAGCAGGGTACAGTGATGTGTGAGAAAGCAATAAAACATTATTCAAGGGTGTTGAAAGCAAAAGAAGAACTATGAAACACTTTTTAATTTCCTGATCTCCCAGCTGCTAGAAACAGACAGGATGTGGTGCTTTTAAGGACCACAAAAAGGCTACAAAGCTGCATCCTGTGACCATCATACCCGCACGTATTCATCTAGAATGTAGTCCACATGCACACTGTAGATCATCATGAAAGAAATCAGCAAGATATAGGATTTCCTCTCTTTTCACATACTGCACAGAAATGCCCAATGCTAACGTAAAATGACAAGGAAGTTGTTTGGGTTTTGTTTTGGGTGTGTTGGTTATTTTTTTTTATTTTTGGGAGGGGCGGGAGTGGGGAAGAGTGTTGTACTAAATGGAACTTCATATTTTGGGAACGTGTATGAAAAATCAGGTTCTGTTTCCCTACAAAGATCATAGTAAACCATAGCAGAACAAATGCATACTCACTTTTGCAGCTTAAAAACAAGAAAAAAACATTCCCCCCTCTAAAACCCCACCAAAAGTCTCTGGGAGACAATGTTAATTTTCTGTCAGAGTCCACAATCACATTCTGATTTGCTAGAAAGTTGGTCTCACCTCTTGCAGTAATTTGCAATGCTTGTAATTTTTGTTGTTGTTGTTGTTTTCTCTTCCACCTACTCCCTCATTTAGTAGGCAAGTGTAATTAGGGTTATACGTCTTAGGGCTACAAAAGCAATCGCTGATACAATGATACCTGCACATGACTATCTGTAAAAGATGTTCCAATCATCAGCACTAAAATTCCAAACTGGTCCCTAGCTGCATCATGACATTTCTTATTCAATTATTACAAAAAAGTATTCAATAAAAACACAATACTAGCAATTCTGTGCAAGCATTCAGTCTTAGCTCCCAAAGTGAAAATTAATGTTATCATTTGCCAAATTTCTTGATCTGCCTCTAGATCACATTCTCATATGAGATGCCTATTGTAGCTTAAGCCTGGTTCAATATATTCAAGAAACAGCCAGACTAAATGAGCCACAGGTGACATTCTGGTCAGCAAAGTAAGAAGCTTCAGTTCCTCCAAAGCAAACTGCTAAACATGTTCGGTTTTCTAAATTTCATATCTGAATTCAAGCCACAATCTCTCTGTTCAGACATGCTGCATATATTGATCTTTTTATATATATATATGGATTTTTTTATTTTATTATTTCACTCATATTCTAATATTGACCTAGTTTTACACAGCTGGAACTCCACTGAAATCAATTAATTCAGATTTATAGTGCCACAAGATGCAAGGAAGAGCAGATCGTCAGCTCTTGAAAGGATCATAAAATTAAAAGATATCCATCTTTTTAGAGTAAATATATTCTATGTGATATAGATGTGTGTGTAGCAAATGCTGAGATTTGAGTGCCTCTGAGTGTGATTGATACATACACATATACACACACACACATATATAGAATGATGTGGTACTACTTGAAAACCAGAGGATTCTTTAATAACCCATGTCAAGTACATCATGAAAGACTGATGTGAATTTTAGTTGCAATAACTGGAAACCCAAATTATTGTATCAGTAGAACAGCCCCCTCTATGTCTCTGTTTAATCAGTTTATGAGTCACCTTGGAATACCATGCAACCATCTTCCAGTTGTTGAAAGATTTTGTTCTGTGTTGCAAACCTGGCAGAAGTTACAGGCATGACAGCAGTTACAGTAGGCTAACAGCAACGTAGAGGTACACAGGTACAGATTTCTCATACGGGGACTAAAGCAGCATGAGCTTTTCCATTAGCTACAGCTTTCTGTTCCCACCACATCATGCCACCCACACGCGGCTGCTACACAGTGCTGCAGATTCCCCGTGGAACTCTAAAGCACTGTGATTTAGTGACTTCCAAAAAAAGTTCAAATGCTGTTTTATATATTACATGAAAATATCAACTCCCAGGATGTTATTTCTAGAAATCCTTGTTTTATAAGAATTTCAGGTGAGTTTTCCAAATCGAATCCAAACCAAAATATTCCAGCTATGCCGAAGTCATACTATAAAGTAGCTCAATTTCACTAGCTTTTGTTAGCACTGGAAACAGGAAAACACTAAGATTTTTCTTGCTTCTGGAAAAATGATTGCAGATTTATTTAATACAGTTTTCCCTGAAGGCCACGAGTAAACAAGCATCAGGAGAATGAGCAAACAGAAATAATACAACAGCCACATACTATCACAGCAAGATAATGAGGCAACCATGTACACCCTCTGATAGTTACCAAGAGAGATTTCCTATAATTAAATTAATCTAAATGTCAAGTAAGTTAAATCAACATCAATTCCTTACATCCAGGGATATACATAATTAAGATTTATTTCTATTTCATATCATTCATAATGTTTTGTGGAAAGGAAAGCAGTGAATGGGGCATTAGAGATATAAACAAGGCTAATCAGACTACAGTCAAAATGAATTTAATAGGACTCCTGTATAAATCCCAGTACCAGTTATGGGAAAGCTATACTTTCCCATGCTCTTTGTTAGGTCTCACAAGGGTGATATTTTTTCAAAAAAATTGGACAAAAATAGAATTTTCATTAGACAGGAAAACTTCTTGGGGTTTTTCCTCTTTCTTCATTTGTCAGCTACCTCTGAAATCATTACACAAACTGAGCTAAACTACAGCTTAGTTGGAGTCACTCCAATTTGATAAATGATACTTAACATAAATAAAAACATATTAAAAATTGAAGATGAGGGATATACCAGATATATCAGACTAAAGTCTATCCTCTTTATATCATCGTATCTTACATGTTGCTTGGAGTGAAATTAGATAGGTGGTGTTCCTCCTGATCTACAGGAAAAAAATCTATAATAGTTTATATCATTTCGACAAACTGAGATTCTTCTGAATATTTGGGCATGTTCAGACGTGACTGCAAAGTAAGGTGCAAATGGGTTTTGCCATGACACTATCTATACTTCAAGTCACAAGATTTTAGACATATTTCAAAGGCACATGAATACGATACTACATTCTTCTCAGTTTAACTTATTTAAGAGGGAATAAGAAAATGTCCAGTTCCCATTTGGCACCATGTGCAAACAGTGAGCTTTGAAGTAAAATACTTTCAGACATTAAATATACTCTTTCATATAAGAGATATTTAGGTTTTATTTCTATCCAAGTAAGTTCTGCTAGCCAATGAAGAGAATGAAATTTGCACTTCAATCTACATCAGTGGATACCCTTCTATACATTAGTCCATAATTTTTTTTAGGCTAGAAGTTTCTTAGTGTAGGTTGTATTATTTAAGCATGTGGAAGTCATGCTGGTTCTAGATCCTACATTATATCATTCTTTCCCCCTAAACATTTTTCACCCTGGACAAGCAAGAAAAAGTTGAAGGTGGAAGTCAGTAATAATTTCCACTTACAAACGGGAAACAAAGGCCAAGCAAGATCAGTGCTTGACGTTGCATAGTACATCAGTGGCAGAGTTGGTCCCAATTTGCAACCTTAAGCCACAGATATATTCTTAATATATGTAATATATACATATGCACACAGCTATTCTTTTGGTATGTTTATATATACACACACGCACATATTCTCTCAGTGAGCCACTAACACATCCTGTCTTGATGTTGTCATTTCCTACTCAAGAATTTCAGTACACTACCTATTACTTACATTTGCATCTTAAAGCAGTTACCTCAGCTTTGATAATCAAAATCAAGCACAATTTAGTTTCACTACAGCAAACAACAAGATCAAGATGAACTCAGCATAATGGGAAAATGTTCTGCCAACTCAGAAAAATAATAAATTTTTAATGCTAATCAGGAATTGAAAACACAATGTGGCAGTATAAGCTTTTAATTTTAAGAACCTTTTAAAGGGCTTACTTCTAATTCTGCCTTCCTCCTCTAATATTAAGAGTGCCAAGTAAACAGGCTGAAAATATTTACAAATTTGTCAAGCTAGAAAAAAGGTGGAATACAGGAGCTGGAACTGATGTGATGCTCCAGCTGTTCACAAACTGGAAAATAAATAAGCTGTAATATTTAAATGAGTTCCACTGAAGATGTGAAATCAGACTGGAAAGGAAATGAAGCAGCATATTCTAGAAATTGCCCAGAATTCTCTAAATTAGTCCAAACAGGAAGAAATGCATGCACGTTTTACATGCTTCCAGTATCACTTGCATGCGGTCCAAGAAAATCATCATGGAATTAGAATAGAGTTTACATTTGTATTTTTTAAGGAATTCTTTTCAGTTGGAGCATCCCCCTTTTCCCTACCCCTGAGAAGCAGATGGGATCAAAAAGCAATAGGGGCCAAACATGACAAGTGTTATGGTGCAACTAGCCCGTCAGCCTTGCAAAGGTCTCAGGATCAGAGGGGCTCAGTGATGTGGCTCTGTCGACAGAGTTCAATGAATGTGCGCATGAACAACCCCAGAGAAATAAACTTCGGCTTTTCCTCTTATAACCATTACCTATTAGTCTTTATTAAGCCATCAAGTATTGCCACTCTAGCAAGTCCAACCAACCGTCTTTGCTCATGACATCTTCCTCATGTCCATATCCACCTAAGACAAGGAACAGCAATTAAAATGTTTACAAATGTTGAAACTTCTTTAAGCCTTCTTCTTCCATTTAAAAAAATGGAAAAGAAGTTTTAAAGTTATCCAGCTTCACAGATAGCACTTTTTAAGTGCATTTCAATCCAGAGGCTTCTATATGCAATTAAAAAGAAAAAAAAAATAATTTTTTAAAAGAGAAAAAAGAATAAAAATACTAGTCATAAAAGAAACAATATAAAAATTGTGTTATGCAGCTTGAGGAATTATAACACCAAAGAAGATAAAATGTAACAAAGATGGGGACTTTTACTTATATGTAAAATCATACAAAAAGTATGAATGGATAGAAACAAAAATAAATGTTAGAATTACTCTTCTAACATTTAAGTAAATGAGATGCTGGGAAACTTGGAAAGTATGACCAGGGAAGTACTGCCATTAGGGAAGTTCAATTAGTAGAGAGGGGATAACTTTGTGCCAATGAAAAGTCAGACTTGATGACTCAACAACTTGTTTTGAGCACAAATCTGCAATACTTCTGCAATGTAATATTTCTGTCAAAATTCTGATCATTTTGATTTAGAGATTCTAACATAACTTTCTGCATACAATGAAGTATTTGAATATGTGGTTAAAGAAATAAGCTAATAGTACTGTCATAGTACCAGGTAACATTAATTTCTTTAATGTATAGGATTTACAAAAGAGGGATTCTTCCAATTTCAGTCACCTGAATGGACTACCAACTAAAATGTTGAGAAAAAAAATCTCAGGACATAAGGACCTATTAAATATCTAAGTGTTATAAAAATAATTTCAGATTTTCCAAGTGCTATCAATAAAAACATCATTCTGTACAACTGAAAAATATGAACTCAAATAAAATAAACCTTACTGTAGGCAGACAGGTTTATCTAATTAGGGCTTGTTTTAAATATACTGCTAAAATTATTTAGTTACTTAACTGGAATCCAAATACTATAGTTAAAATTGATTCTTTCAAATTCCTTGTTATTAAAGACTATGTGACAGTATTTGCATGTAAATTATACATTTGAAATATATTTAATTGTAATTTTTAGTCACTGAAATTTGGTAGGAAGGTTGGGGGGTTTTGTTCTTAATGTATCAGAATACCTTAGGCACCCTTAATTCAATTTCTGAGCAATAACCACTTTGCCACACCACTCCAGGCAGAGAGCTACCCAGAAGCACCTCTGATAATCACTGCTGCAAACAAAGGTATCGATATTAAAAGAACTCCTTGACCTGGCCCCTCCTTGTAAAACTGGCAGATTCCTCCTAGCTGTTTTGTCACTGTTTCAGACTAAGAACATTGGATATCCTTTAGAATTAATGTTAGACTGCTGAAAAGTTAAGTGACAAGTTGCTAACATCTTTGGAAATTTCTATTATTTATTTAGAATTGACACCTTGTCAAAGATTTCTGCAAATTACACAAATTATCATCCTGCCACACAAAATGATAACAGAACTATTATTGAACAATAGTTTAACATTAAACACAGTGAAAACTAAAAAGTAACACATAAATCTAGCATTCTATAACATTTACTATTATATTATTGCTTTTACACCCTTAATTTGTCTTTTTGTACTTATGCATTAAAATATTCCACTTGATTAGAAAAATCACAGATTACTTTTTCCAAATTCTCTCTGAGTTCAGGCGATAAATTGTACACTGCTACTGCACCAAGACTATGTAATGAAAGCCATTCTAAAGACTGCATTCATGCTTCATTTGTTATTAAACCCAGTAGACATTCTGCACAGAAAAACTCAATTCAAACTGTCAGTGTCCACAGATTTTAAACAAATTGAAAGCAACTTTGATTTCTAAAAGTGTTTTTAAAAGTTGCAACAACCTAAAGACTTTTAGGATATTTTTGCACGCATACAATTTGTGATGTAATCAATGTTTTAGCTTTGTACCACTGTTAAACACAATAGAAAAAAAAAGTAAAGAAAAAAGATATAAACCCCTTACATCTGCTTAGTAACAAGGTATAGGTAGTATATAAGTTTCTTAGCCAGCAGCTAAAATTCAGAACCTGAGGATTACAAGCCCATCCCTCTGGTGCAGCCTATTAAATTACAGAATGATTTCCCTAAAGAAGTGCAGATGTTTGATCAGCTCGGTGACTTGAACTGGACTAGACAAGCCAGCGTCTAATCAGTACAGAGCATATAGACAGGTATGACAGCACTAGGTGATGCTATTATCACTATCTGTATGTATATATCGAAGAGGCAGATGAACGAATTAAGTGTCCTAAACAATCACTGTCTGGTGGGGACTTTTTGTGGTTTGGTACTATTTTAACTGTGTCCACTATTAAATCTGGAGTAATCTGCGTATCATTCCAACAAAGGATGTCAAAGGTTACAAAGATATTAAAAATGCATTTTTATGATAAGAAAAGTCACTTAACAGTTCTTCAACTTAGATTTTTCACATGCGAAGAAAAAAGCACCTAATCCTCCTGCAATAAATGCCAACAAACTGGAAACCTGAATGAGGTCAAAACCCCATCAAGGGACAAATGAAGAATTATACATCTGAATAACAGGGTTCTGCCACAATGCTAACCACTAGACTGTAGAAATAGATAGTTTTGTTCAATGATGAGATCAATACAAAAAGAATTCTTCTGCAGAAAGAAGAGACCAATTGAAGAAATTTACTTCACAAATTATTTATCATTAAACTTTTCCACCAAGGCCAGCATTTCTTCCGAGGAAATCATTATATCTACAGTTTTCAGGAATTACCCATTGTTGCACTAAATGTTTAGAGATGACTAAATAAATTCACATGCAACAATATATTAAAGGTATTAAAAGCTACTTGGTAATTCTATATTGAGATGTAGCATTCAAAAAAAAAAATACATATTTTCAAAGAACAATTACAAGTCCTTACTGAAGTTGGTAAGCGGTTCCAACAGACAGAAACAAAAAGACCACTAATATTTCTGTCATTGTCTTCAATCACAGTATGTCAGCTAAACAATCACAGAAACACTAGGCAGTAAGTCTCAAAATTTCTTCTTTCTTTACCAGGTCAGGGGAAGAAACATCCCTAGACCATTCTTGATTCAGTTTTCCTGTTAAGTATAGTTCAAAGTCAAATGATGTTGTTCTCACCCTTCAAAATGCGCCTTGCAAATCTTCCTAGTAAGGGGCACTGTAATTGAATAAAATATTTTGTAGCCATTGAAGAATGCTAATTTATCAAAAGAACATCTGTCTCCACATTAAAACCCAGAACCTGAAGTTTCCTGTTCTGGAATTCTAGGCAAGTGCAGTCAGGAACACAGCCTTCACTTTCTCATACATACAATACAGAAGGTGACAGCTATTTCCCACCATTTCTGCTGTGTTTAATTCAGCATTAAAAAATAATCTGCTAACAAGTAACATACAATAAGATAAATAAAGGACTGTTACCATAACAAAAACTAGGGGAACAAAACCGAGCTGAAGAGTATTGCAAAGCACACATTAAAAAAATCCCATTCTCCATTCATCACACTCCAACTCATTGTACAGCACCCCCATTCAGCTTGTCGCTGGCTTTTCACAACCCAGCACAAAACTAACTGGTAGGTTTGAAAACCTGGCAGATAATCTTGGAATTTCTACCCTTCATGGTCATAATGTTACTGCTTAAAACCTTGACCAAGCAACTACATTATTTACAAGAAACACCAAGTTCACTTCAAGTTGTCATGAACATAGGCATGGAAAGAGAATAAAATTCTTAAAGCGCTCAGCAGGATGATGCAAAAAGGTCAGCTATGAAACTACAGTCATATGGATTTGCTTTAATGGCTCATATTCCGAAGGGTTTTTTGAAGTGTTTGGGGGTTGCTTTTGTTTTGGGAGGGTGGTGGTTGTTTTTGTACAACTGTTGAGGATACAATTAATTTTTCTCTTTCAAAGCCTAAGAAATTACTTATGCAGTGAGAATAACAAAGTTTTTGGGTTTTTTTATTCTAATCTGATTATGTTTTGAGGTTTTTTTTATACACACAAATAGGAACCACGTCTACTGTTATGCAATAATATCACTCTTCTCTTCCAAAGGTAAAACAAGAGTTTATTGATATAATCTGACAGAACTGGCCAGGCATGTTATTTAGAGGTAACACTATTTGAAGGCAGGTTACCTTTTCTGAAAAGGCTAAGAAAAAAAAAAAAAAAATCACTTTATGATAATGTGTCTGTGCTACAGATCATGAGATATTTCCTCTCATCGAAGTCATAAAGTAGCCACCTGGGATACAAACTGAGACAATACTAATTATTCCCAAGTTATCCTGCTGCCATGCAAAGCTTGAAAGAGGGTATCACAGATTCTATTTTTCAGTTCTAGGCCTCCTTCAAAATGAAAGCATCTCATAACTCCCTTTTCCTTACTACTGCAAGACAAACTGATTTTGACCCTTAGTAAACACAGGCAAAATGACTAAATGCAGAGTCATGAGCTTCTGAAACTAGCATAGTATAACACCATGAAAGGGGGGAATTTAACTTTCTTTATTGATCAGGTAGACTACTTAATTAATATTCACTTCTGAATTTTGGTGTTGACTTCCTAGGTAAACTTTCAGTGTAGAATTTGAGTTTGGGTCTCATATCCTCTTTCCATATTAACCAAACTGAAAGCTCTCTAGGAAAGCATCTGTTCACGTGCTTGTGTCTTTGCAGGGCTTCACAAAGCATAGCTCTGATTTATGAGACATCATGAAAATATTTTATTTTTATATATTTGTTTCGTAAATCTAGACAAGGTTTCTTTTACTGAACTTTTTTGCCCACTGTGTATTACTAAAACATAAAGAGCTTAAAAATTTCTGTTGTATTTGAACAGCAACCCTATTCAACATTTGTTAAGACTGATATGACAAAAGAGCAACTATATAAATAATAAATATATACAAAAACATAAAGCCTTTAAATCCTCAGTACATATGAAAAGAAAGATATATGGGGGAAGAATTGGTTTTATTGAGAAGCTTCAGTCTTATTTTCCTTTCTTTCTGCTAGTAGATATTTCTGCCTCTCATGAGACCTTTAGCCTGTATGTCATGATTGTGACACCACCCTCTGTCTTTCAGGAAAAAGAAAAAGGATTAATTTTTTTGCTGTTGTTGAACATTCTACACTATCTAAATAAACCTGAGTGGTTGTGTTAAAACTGAAGAATGCAACAGAACTTTATCACTTGTTCCATGGTAATATCCAGAAGTTATGGTTGTATAATGAATCATTCTTACCAGAATGAATGAGCATTACATTAGCATTTGTACTAGGTAACTGGTTTTTCTATTAGAAATAGATTCTCCTGGGAAGACAAACTTTCATGAAAGCAACTACACCTGTCGTAGGACATCTGTAAGCACAGACATTGTAGCCATCACACTCTTGACTAATGTAGTAGGAGATGGGGGAGGAAATGAATAATCAAGTCAGTGATTCCACAGTGATGGCTCAGTGCTCTGTGATCATCCAACTGAACAAGCTGCAATGGAATATTGGATTCCATAAATGGTGGCATGTAACCACATAAAACATGGCTTTGAAAAAATCAGACGTTGTTGGCTCCATCTTGAAGCAATTTTCCAGGTTGTGTCTTACATACACTTAAGTCAGATGAAGCAGTGTTACGTACCTGTCAGAATGATAAGTTATGCCACTTCTCTTCTGTGGCATTTTACATCAGTGCAAGTTAAATTTCCAATCACAGATAATTGAAATCATTATGTTGTCAAGATATTTCATAATATTAACAGTGGATTGATAGTCTTTTCATGATACTATTTCAAAATACTTCTCAAAAGAAAAGTTTTGCAATTTACTATGTTAATTAATGCATTACCAGATCTTTTGATTTTTAAAAGAAAATGTTGACACTAATATAATGCTTTCCTTATAAAATGTATTACCTTTTCCAGAACACTGGTTTAACCTGGCTAAATATAGGGAGTCTATAGCACAGTAGGACAAGAAACAAAACATCATTTCATTTTCCTTTTTCAACTACCATTAATAAAGCCAAAATATGCCTCCCACACAAAAAAGTCTTTATTTCTAACTGATGTCTCTATCCAGTGAAATGCTATGAGACTTCATTGCTGCAATGGTCACATTAAAAACCTTGTTTTGTATAACTACAAACAGAAAATATTTTGAGGAAAGGAAAAAAAAACAAGCCTTGAGCTTTGCATTGCAACTTTCCTTGACCTTGATTTATTAGACATCAGTACTAAAGTCTCTATGTGGCTGTGCTAAAAAGTTTTCTGGAAAAATCTTATCTATAGACCAATAGATAATACACCATGCAGTAGTAGGAAAATGGGCAATATTTCATACAAAACTTGCACTTTTTTAAAACTGTTCTCACAGAACACTAGATCTGTCAATAGACCTACTAAACTTTTAACATCTAAATTGCAAGACTAAAATTCATCTTTTTCTATTTATTATCTAATATTGATTTATCCATGCCAGTGTAAGGGTAATCAGTATGGCAATAAAGAAAAACATCCTTACTGTCCTATGTCAACTCCTATAGGATATGCAACAGAAAAATTGCGTGCAATGATATAAATCATTAAAGTCGTTCTAAATGCACTTACTTCCGCTGATTTCATGTCAATGCTTTTAAGTTTTAAACGAAAAGCAACATCCTGCTTTCAACTCATTATTCATAAATAGAGCAGGAATTACTTTAAAATTGATTTGCCACAAAGTTTTCTAAAATGGAGAAATTTCAAAGTAATGTTTATTCATTCAAAGAAATTTGATGTTCGGTATTTTATTCTCAAATTACTAAGTGCATTACAGAAATACAGAAGTATAATAATCTCTGCATTAGACATATGATTGGGAAATGAAGAAATCTAGCAATTTATGTAACATTTAGTAAGACAAAGTAAAAAAAAGTTATCGGATTCTGCATTAAAAGTGGGTATCTTTGTCTCACTGTAGGGCAAATGAACAAGTACTACTTCAGAACGCCAACCAAATCTAAAACCTACACATACAGTTTAAATAACTTAATAGTATGGCTAAACCCTGCTTGCACCGAAATCAACAAAAAACATAGAATCATGGAATTTGTGTTTCCTTTTCTGTCTTTTGAGAATTATACTTACTGAAGTACTTCATGTATATATACTTGCCTCCTAGGAAATAACTGTCACACTGATCTATTTCCAT
The DNA here is from genome assembly GCA_013400195.1 of Aramus guarauna. NCBI lineage: Eukaryota > Metazoa > Chordata > Aves > Gruiformes > Aramidae > Aramus > Aramus guarauna. The sequence continues at coordinate 1,011,050 of VXBL01001518.1, read as the reverse complement.
ATAAGCAGATTTCTATATTTAATGGACCTTCAGTTCAGCAGTCTATAGGCAGAAAGCACACTATTAGATAATTGTAGAGAAACAATATTTTTCCTGGAATTTACTTGTTCACTTTACCTTTCTATACAAATGGCAAAAGGAACTGTTCGCTATTTATTTCATGTCATTCACCAAGGGAAAAAAAAATGGCAGGGCCTCCAGAATGAGATACAATTAAAGCTTGGGAATTAAAATACAATTCTGTAGTCATACACATACAAAAAGACCTCAGTGGTAAGTATGAAAATTTTTACTAAATTTTCAGCATCGGTTCCTCATCTTCAAACTCATACAGACTCAGTTTGCAAATAAGAGCATGGCATTCCAAAACTGAAAAGATGCTTAGAAACCTGGAAGTGCTATAGAGAACCATAAAAAACCCAGAACATCTCCAAACACATAAGAAGTTGCTTCAGCCAAATTTTTGCTCAACCTGTAACTGTTACTACCATTAAATATGTATTGCATGCATGAGTCTGGTCCTGCCAAGGGGAAGGATTGATGGGGGAGTTTTGACAGGCTTTCGTTACTATTCAATAGCATCTGACCTTGAGCCCAGAAAATTCCCTGAAGGACTGTGGCAGGCAAGTTTTTTCTGCTTTGTTTTAATTCTAAAGCCTATTTATCTTCCTTCCAGAAATATCCCACATTTAGTTTTACACTAAGGATATGCCTGCACGTATATTAGCCTGCACGTTTCTTGTAAGAAGGCAGGTGCCTCTAGTTCTGATAAAGTTTCATTTGGCTCTCTAACAAAACAGGCTCTTTCAAACCTGTTATTGTCAGCCTTGAAAATAGCAGACTACATCTGTCCTCACTTAATCCAGTGCAAATGTCAATTGACTGCACTAACTTCAGTTGAATTGCACTGATTAGATGAGACCAAAATTTGACTCAGGAGCTGAAACAAATTTAACTTTTTGCTTTATAATGCTTTCAGTCTTACAGTTCCTTAGATTTTTTTTCCTTCTGACCTATTCTTTGACATTTTCGTACTGAACCACACTACTCATTTTTTAACCCAAAGTAGTAAGTAGGGAAAGATAATTCAGATAACACATTTGTCAACAATTCTGTAAGCTAAATTATTCTTTTTAGTCTTTTTTCTTTTTGCTAGCAAATGCAGACATTTATTCTCTTTTTACAATACTTGATGGTGTTTCAACAGCACGTTGAACTGCTTATCGTAGCAGACATGCTCCTGTCACCTTTTTCTACATGGAGAGTTTAAAATTAAAATGGATTACTTCAAAATAAATAAGCAAGCACCAAACACTACTAAGGTTTTCTAGTTATATTGAGCAAAATAGCTTCTCTCCTATTTTCAAAATACTTGTCCTCTAGTCTATAAAGTAGAAATCCAACAGTGGAGAAAATAAACAGTCAATACTGTGTTCAAGATGAAAGATAATGCAGTAGAACTACTAATTCTACACATTCATGTTTAATCAAGGTTTCCCAAGCAAAACTCAAGTTTTAGCTGAAATCGTTCTAGTCAGCTATTCACTTTTATGCAGTGCTAAACCATATTTTTACATCTCTCGAACTGAAACTAATCCAGCATCGAAGACCCATAAAAGAGGGTTAGGAGGCACTTACAGTCTTCTTCTGTTATCACTTCATTTGATGTCTAAACCAGAATTCTTAAACATAACTTTGTACTTTGGAAGAGAAATAGGACTTTATATCATCCACAAGAATAAAATTGAAGAATATTCACTACATTAGGACATAAAAGGCAGGCACACAGCCTTCTGAACGTGTAAGAGAAGCAAAGGTGCACTGCTTTCTTTTTAACCTAAGAGATGAGAACAAGTCACCGTATCTCAAAGTACACTTTTTATTGTTTGTTTGCACTTATGGGTAAAGCACAAGAGATTACAGCACTTTTCAGACTAACAAATGTCATAAATGAGCTGCACCTTTAAGACTAATAGTGTCTTTTGTTGTCCTTCTATAGAATCTGCCGACATATAAGGCACCAGGTTTATTCCTTTGGCAGGCTTCCCCCACTCCTACCGAGGACTCAGAATCAGTAAAACAGACACTATCCAGCTCCTGCATTTTATTGCCTTTCAGTCAAAGACAACTCTGATGAATCTTTAGTGGATTAGGACTCCCTGCAAAAAGCTTCCTTGCAAGCAGATCCCTTTCTCCTTTCTCAAATCAGTTCTCCTAGACTGGAGATAGCCTAACATTTATAGAAATCATGCTTTTGTAGAATAGTGTTTAAAATAACAATCTCTGCCACTAATTTACCCCTCTTATCCATTATAAGTTTAAGATAAGAAAAATGAGGAAGTTAAAAAGCCAGTTTTACAATAAAAGTGAAGTAGTTAGTCTGACACAGAAACACTGTTCCTCATCTGAAACAGAATCATTGAACCTACTATTGAAACCTCCCAGTCTGGTACCACCTGATACATGCAATCCAAAAAAGAAAATATGATCAAGATCAGAGAACAGGAAGCACCAAGACTTTTGAAAGTTCCAGAATAAAGCTGCTGAACCAATAACAAAAAACATTAAGTCCCTCATTTGCAATAAATGATACAACTAACCAGCAGAGAAGTGGTCAGTTCATCTTACTGTATTTATATTTGTATCAGGTGCTAACAACTATCACATCAGAAGGCGCAGAAGAGTATGCCGTACTTTAGTACCAAGTGAACTGGTTGAAATACTCATTGAGATAAGAATAATGTAAGTCTATAGAAATATGGTATCATCACTACCAACCTCCAGAGTTCCCATAAAGTAAACACATGGCTTTGCAAATGCTTATCAAAATTCCCTCTGTAGAGTATTTTAATGGCAACTACATATTAAATCTTAATACAGTTCAGGCTGTCATTATTTGCTGAAGAAGGCTTGGGAATCTTGAAATTTGAATCCAACAAAATTAAATGGTGACACCTAATGTACCGAATCATTAGAGATCATGGAATAAAATCTGAATACAACCATATTAAATGGCGATACCTAATGTACTGAATCAGAGGTCAATGAATAAAACAACCAACCACCACCCCTCCCAAGAAAAAAACAAAACCAAAAAACCCAAAACAAAACAAACCCCTACAACCAAACAAAAAAAACCCACAGCACTTGGAACTGATTGCAGAATATATTTTTAAAATACTTCTCCGTAATTTTTTTACTGGGCAAGCAAGACAGTATGAATGCATTCCACTGTAATGCATTACAGCATGGGAAGTGCTGAAGAAAGCTCAATTTATTCTCTCAGTGGTCTCAAAATTCTATTGGTCAAACAAATCTGCATTTCAGCAATGTCTTAAACTGTTTCTTCTATGCTTTCTATGTTTCTGATGAAATCAATAGAACTTCCTGACAATAACGGCATTAGCCTAAAGTCACAGAGGAACAAATGAGGCTCCTCAATTGTATAACAAGTTGGGGAGGGGGGGGGAGGGAGGGAGGAGTTCTTTCATATCAACAAACAAAAATGCAAGCATTATTTAAACCTTCTTGTGACTAGAAGCAGTTCATTAGTTAACTCCATTGGGTTTTAGGAATCATTTTCATACCTAACAGGTTGCTAACAGGTTCATTTTTTTTCACAAGGGTTTACCCAATGGGAATCTGAACACATTATCAATAAAATAAAAGCATGAATTATGCAATCTCTTTATATATAGCTCCATTTAATGTACTGTATTTTATTTCACACTGATATTTGTTTGAAAAAAGCTTGCTATTCTTGATAACCTTTGTAAACTATATCAAATTGTGATGCCAGTGGAGACACTTTTTTCTAATTATAGTATATCTTTTCAAAGTATTTCTATTCTATATAAAGGTAAATTTATATAAATACCTAAATAACATTTAAATGCCAATGTTCATGCTAGTCGGATGTTGCTGTAATATTAAACCTTACTTAAAATGGGAAAGAGGATTCCTACATATTCATCATTGTACCTGTAAATGAGACTTAATAAAGCTGTTTACAGTTAGCATGCTAATTCTGAAAGTGTAACAAAAAGAGTTATCTTCCAAGCTTTTTCACATATTCCTGTACCCCAAATAATCAGAAAGACAATAAAGTAGAGAATTCCCTTATAAGTATAAGCATCCTATGTCAGTATTCTTAACTATACTGGATAAGACAAAGTCTTTCTCAATCCAATGCTTACTTTGTGGCAAACTAAAAGTTTTCAAACTTCAGTTTCTGCTTATTCCTGTAGTTTCATATCAGTGAATTAACTCATGCAACTGATTCTCAACTAGTAGTGTAACAGAAGTGTTATAAAAGCAGATTTAAAATTATTTTACCACAAGACACATTCTCTTAAGGGAAACAAGAAGAGATCTCACATAGGCAGGCTTTTCATTTATTAAAGTAAAACAGTGGGTTTGGATACGCAACAGAACTGCATCATTAAAAAAATAGGTCTTTCATATGAAGAGCAATCAGCTATAAAGAGACCATGAGCAACTAGTGTTGATGCCCAAGGCTCTTTCCAAAAGAGAATACATAATGAATCTAATGGGCTGAACAGTAAGGAAAAATTCAGATTGTTTATCTGTCTGCACCTATTATGTGCAAAAGAGGTAAAAAAGCAGAAGAGCAGAACAAAAGCACTAAGAAAAAGAGCCTGTATAGTAGACAAATATTTTGATACATGAATATGCCATCTTCAATTGCAAAATATGGAAGTAAAAATAATTCATATATATAGAAGTGTGTGTATAGATATACATATTTATATAAAGAAGATACAATATACATTTCATAATACTAGATGGACTTAACTGTATAAGACAGAAGTGTATTTTGGATCTGAAAATGTACAGTGGAAGAGTTTTAAAAAAATTCACTAAAGTGAATTTCTGATTTCAGTACTTTTTAAAAGCTGATTTCAATACTTTTTACAAGCATGGGTAATTATTTTTAATCCTAGCTTCCACAGAAACAAAGGGAAAATAGCAAGTTTAGTTACGTGTTCAAAATCACCCAAGTTACTGTTATAGCTGAAAACAGAAACCATGTAAGAATTCCAGCCCTGGGCTACATTTACTGAATCACAACTGCTCACGTTATTTTTCCAGGATGACAGAAAATACTGAGGAAATTAAGAGTTACTGTTGCAGACTGTACCATCCTCTAGCAGATACTTCAAAGAGGGGACAGTTTTCTGCCCAACTAACTCCTCAAATGTATTTAAGTCAGTGGCTGGCATTCTTTTCCAGTCTGGAGACCCCTAAAATTTTTCTATTGTACTTACAAACACCAAACATCAACTGTAAACCTATAAACTGTTGGCTCAGTTTTCTTAGTTACTTTTCACAGCTTTCTACAACAGCAAATTGAAAACCATCAAACAACTCACCCAAAACAACTCTGCAGTATTTACCATGAGAAAAAACAAAGCAAATCTGAAAAAGTAATCTGTAGGGAAACTTTTCCACCACAATTTTCTAGTTTGATAGAAAAAAACATCTACAGATTTCTCAAACATACTTCTGTTAGTGTGACATGCAAGTCTTATGTTCAACATACTGAATTACGTTGCTGTTCTGTAATACGGAAAACTTCTGATTTTCATGTACTTCATTATTTTCGGTAATATTTTACAATAATTTAAGTTTAGCATAAAAGGACTTCAAAATCTAGTCTGACAGAGTGCGGCTCGATCACATTCATTGAAACAAATGATGCTTAGGCATAAGCATCAACAACAAAATTGGCTCAAGCCTTCACTGAGGAAAAAAAAAATTGCAGTCTTGAAAAAAAATAAATAAAAGGTGGGCAAACTGCTATGACAGTCAAGAAAGACCCTGCTGAATTAATTTTTTCTGATCTGTGCTGGGTTTCCATACATAATACTATGCCAGGCTTTTGAGGGGTAGGAGAATGTAACAGTTCAGCTTTGTTTACATTGCTTAGAGCAGAACATCGAATTGTCCGACTTAGCTAAAACAATGGAACTGATTGTTCCAGGTTCTGTTTATGTACGCATGGATGTTAGCCTGTAGCATGGTGTAAAAATGGTAGCGTGCAACATTGTCCAGACAGTCTAATGACACCCAAAACACATTCAGATCAACTGCCCTAATGGCATGCTCTGTTGATTCTTCTAGTTCGAAATTCTCCATGTAAGGTTTAACTTGACAGTATTTGGGTTGGATAGATTAAAAAAAAAAAATCAAAACCAAGGCAACTAAAGTCACAAGGCCAGGTTTACTTCCTTTTCCTGAGGAAGAGATTTAAAAAGGAAAAATGATACAATTAAACAGCTCAAAGATGTTGCAAACATTTTGCATTGACACTAAAATGCAGACAATATACTCTTGCTTGTTACCAAGATACCTGGCTATACTTTCTCAAGGTACATTCCGTACCTTCATAATGCGTGTTACGGGACTAAATATAACGGTTGACATAACAAAGAAAATAGTGCATCTCCATGCAAAAGCTTAGCATTCTGCTATCCTTTGCAGCAAGCTCCTGACAGTATTGTATTTCGTATATCACAACAATCAGATGGCTCACTAAATCTACTCATCTCTACAGAAGTAATTTTTGCAAGATTTTACCCTGACAGGCATAAATTGTTTTTTTTTTAACAGTACGTAGGAGTCACATGTTTTTCAATGAGAGGACTGTGGGCATCTGACAGAACTGGATGTCTTAGTTTGCATGGAGTGAAGAGTATCTATCTACACAAGGCAGGATCAGGTTCCATGTTTCACCTTAGTTCCTCATGTGCTATCCCCATTCTAAGCAGTAACAATTACACTGTGTTTGAAATCAAATTTTTTTCGACTAGGAATAGAGGAAGAATCAGATCATGTTTCCTTTTCCATTCTACACCTACCCCATCTCAATTAAGCTAGTTTTGTGAGCCCTTCTCCATGACCAGAGTAAGTGGCCCATTAGAAGGCATGGAATCACATTGCAGAAATTGCCTTTTCGCCCATCTGTCCTAGCTACCTATGCTGAATAGAAGCAATCTTCACAAGACAGAAAGAAGCAACAAGACTGCTTAAAACTTCTGAAAAGTCCCGTCCCTTCCCCTTGTGAGAAAATATTAATAGGTCTCCACTTTTCTCCCACCCTCCCTACTCCAACATTTCTCCTGGAGTAGGAGACGAAGGAAAGTGCCTGCAGGATGAAGACTTGTACTCAGAAGGAGGGAGCAGGACCAGTCAGAGCAGCCATGCTAATTTCCCCCTTAAACACATGGCATTTTGCTGTATGCTTCGAGAAGACCCTGAGAATTTTCAGCTTCTAGGTGAAACACATAGAATAGGCAGTTAATATTCTGTAACTTCTACTGTGAATTCACAACTTCATCCTAGTTTCTGCAATTAGATTTCCAGCTCCCGTCTCAGAAAGACAAGTAGGTTGTATACTATTATTTCAGATTGAACCAACCCTTCTGAACCTTACCAATACGGAGAACCATTTAAAAAATAATAATATGTATATATTATCCAGGGAATATGTCAAATTTGGTTTGTGAGTCCTGGATGTCAGCAGCTGGCATTTTAACTGATTCTGACTGAATATCATAGTATTCTTCCAGCAGCAGGACAAACATTACACTTCACATGAAAAGTGGGTCTTCCTTCCAGCAGCTTTAGTGGCAAGCTGTGACGTTGTCTCTCCTGCAGCATTTGAAGTTGAAAAAAAGCATTAATTACAACAGAGAGGAACCCCCGGCACCAAAGCAATATGCATTTAAGGAGCCACATAGAACTACTGAAGCCAATCAGAATACGCTGAGAACATTTCTCAGGAAACGTGCACATCTTCAACTATCAAACAACAGTTTAAAAAAAAAAAGAAAAAACCACCACCCACTGAATATTTAAGAAGCAAAAGGAAACTGATTTTTGACTGACAATATTTTGGATAGAAATTAATCATTGGTTTTTGCTAAACACCAAAATGGAGATTTTTTTTAATTATTTTTAACCACCAGTGTAGCAGTTTGTTCCATTTACCCCACACCTCAGAACAAATCATTGATATCACAGCTGCACAAACATATGTGCAGAATTATCTTTAAAAATATGCATTATCACATCACTGTTTTGATTGCAAGCACAATTTTATCAAATATACTAAATACAAAAATATTAAACCATATTATCAACTGCATCATCAGAACAGTCTTTTGCATGGGAACCACGTAAATGCCTTAAGGGGAAGCAATCTGTCTCTTCTGGTGAGCTTTGCAAATATTTCTCGCTTGCAACAGTTGTGTCCATATCTTTTGTTTCATATCTGACTATTGTCAGTGGCCCCATAGGCAGAAGGCAAATCTCCTCTGCACCACACTCATGATGAGGATGCAACACAGCGTCATTAGAAGGAACACTTCTGTGTTTATGTACTTTCCTTCTAGCTGTACCTAAGAAAGAAGCAGCAAGGACCTTTCCTAACTTATGTTTAACATTTCCTAACTTATGTTTAACATTAATATTAGTGATAGTCTTTTAAAAATATTTTTAAATGTTAAAGACTTCTATAACTACAATAGTAGTTTCCCAAAGCCAGTTTTGCTATGACTGTCTGAGTACTAACAATGTTCTTGACTTTCTCCAAATAATCACACCATTCCAAACTTGACACAAAATTATTTTTAAATATGTTTACTCATCTGCATTTTAATGCTAGTATGCCACAGATACCTTAATTTGGGAGGGGGAGAAGGAAGTGGTAGATGCCAAAGATGTCAGCAGTGTATTTATTCCCACTGCAGGAAAAGTCACATGCTCTATAATAATATCAGAATAAATGCTACAAGCTCGGCCATCTATCTAGAGGTCATGTAAGTCACTGCAGCACAGCAGAAAGTTTGTGAAGATGACTTTACAGTAGGTAACTCTCATAGTAGCAGCTATAAGCCGACTGAAACACCACAGAAATTGGGTAGATTAGACAACACTGAGATCTAGTTTACAAAAAGAAGGCATTGGAAAGTTTGTATTTTTAATTAAGATAAACATTTATGACTTGTATGCGTGATGTATACACTTAATTTTCCATTTCTCCACTTTCTGAGTTAAGAATTCAAATGCAAGGTTTTAAGTCCTCTTCTCAGTATAGTTCATGTAATTCTTTTATGAAACATACTGTTTAGCCTTTCCTTGATTTCATTTTAGCATCTACCTCTACCTTATGCTCATTTAATCCATCTCCACTAGAAGTATTTAAAACCAGTAAAATTGAGGAGAAAAAAATACTATTTATGTTTGATTAGCCACACACTTCATGGGAAACTTAACAGAAAAGAAAGCTTAAGATTGGCATGTATTAACACTAAAAGCAAGCTGATGAAGAAATAATTGAAAACAGCCACTTTCTTCCCATATTACAATGGCATATGTGATAATAAAGTAACTTCTTGGTACTACATATTGCTTCATACTGAGAAATTAGCATGTTCTTGTTTTCATTATATTAGTTTAACCACTATATTGGGTTGGTTTTTTTATTTTACAAGACAAGATCCACTGAAATTACAGCAGTTTCACAAAACACAAGGTGCCTATCTTAAAGGTGTATTGATAACCAGAAATTCTACAGCTACATTGCAGAATTGATTAGTCCAATGCTAAAGAAATATGCACGCTTGAAGAACTTTCTCTCCCACAGGACTGTGGGCAGAAGTCTACCCTTTGATCTAAAGAAATCCCTGCAAAAGATTCCTTGGTATTGTCAATAATAAATAAAAAGAAAGCAGATAAACAGAACTTAAACTAGCTGGAGTTACCATAGAAACCAGCAGGACTTACTCAACACTTCCTACTCTATTCCATTATCATTCAGTATTTCATGAACTCAAATGGAGAAGAATTGTTTCTATTCCTATGGAAACCCTGGAAATAGCCCACATCATTGTCACAGGAGATTAAAGCAATCTAGAACACATCTCTTGGATTCATTTATGGGCCACCAAGGCCTATGAAAGATGAAAAGTAACTAAACAGACAAAGTCCATTTCTGAAAAGAGAAGAGCAGAATCCAAACTAACCCCGTGAACAGTAGGTAAGTAACAAACCCCGGCAAGCAGTTTAGAACCTGTGAACAATTGTGATGAATGGATCTGTACTAATAAGACTATGCCCTTTAGTCCTTATGACATTTCTCTTACTGTTGAGGGTGAGAAAGGGGAACTTCTCTACAGATGTAGTAGTATATAACCTAAAATGCATACAAAACTCTTTCCATCTCAGAAGACCTAAAAAAAATCTGCCACAGATTCAGATACATACATATTGTTAAATAAGATCCATGAATATTTGAATGAATATGTATTAAAGGTAAGATACTTCCCCATCACTCCTTTCTGACTAGGTATCTCCTTTTTCTACTCTATTAATCTAAAGATACAGAGTAAACTTTTTATCTAGCAATTAGAAGGTATGACTGCAAGCTGTAAAAAATGCCCCCCAGAGTCAGTTCAGTTGTCTATGCAGCACAGAGACAAATCTCTGGCCATGTTAATATAAGATGCTTTTTAAGAAGAACAGGAAATAATAGTAACTTTCTGTAGTCCATTCCACTTGTACAGTATTTGGAATGAGTATGTTGGAAGATCACCCTTTCCCATACTCTGTAATAGCTGTTTAGTATCTAATGCCCATTTGTCCAATCCATTTTTTGAACCTGTTGACACTGTCTACACAATCTCCTTTAAAAAAAAAAAAACACACCACGGAAGTTCACTGATCCTCATATTAAAGAAAACCTACTTTTTACAAATATCTCTTAAGTTGAGCCCTAACAACTTTCATAAATCACCCTTGTTTTTAGAATCTGGTTAATAGAAGTTTGGCATAGACTGTTCACCAACTTCCTTTGTGAATGCTGACCATATCCCATACCAGCCTTTTCTCCAAACTGAAAACTCCCAGCAATTTTTACCTTGTAAGGCTGTGGTTTCACATCCTTATTGCTTTTGTTGCCTTTCTCTGTCCTTTATTCTGTCACTCTTAAGATATAAAAATAAGGACCTCACACAGTACTCGAGATGTGGATATGCAAAATTTTTTTTTTTTTAAGTAGCAAAATTATGCCCTCTGTCTCATTCTTAATAATCCCCAGGGTCAGTCAACTATTTCACAGAACTACCCATGATAATGCCAAAACTTTCCTCAGTCATATTTACCAGACCTGGCTTCAGAACCACTTAAGTGTGATTCCCCCACACACACACCCCGTGATACATTGCCCTACTTTTACACACACTTAGAAAAACATGTCTTGGTATGGGTCTTGGTTCAATTAGCATATATATAAAAAAAAAACCAAAACAAAACAAATAAAAAACAAAACCAAAACCCCAAACCACCGAGGACATGGAACATCCTGTGGTTCCTGCCTGTGCAGACTTGAAGGCTGAGAAAGCCTTCCCTCCTTATCCTCTGGTTTAGAAACCTAGAGCACAATACAAGGGAAAACATGGCATTACTTATTTTTGCCTAACTAGGGAAGTTTATAGGTCACACCAAACATTCCTTAACTAAGAAAAATTGTCATGTCATAACCAATAGACTGCAAAACAAATCCTGTTATCCAAGAATGAACATGCTTCACTGTTGAAAAACTAATGTCAGGTTTGGATTTGTAAAATGCTTGGAATATTATGAGTATGAAAGACTAAATCACTGAAGAATACATTCAGTTTCTATTGTCAAGTCAATTAATACATTTTATTGTACATTAAGGCCTATTCAGATTAACTGCTTCCCAAGAACATTACAGGTGCTCAGAAAAAAAACTGTATGTTAATTCCACAACAAAATTGGTTGCAAGACATCTCCAGGATGACAGGGTCCCACGATGGAAAGAAAGATCAAAATTTATGAGAGCTTTGTTTATCCTTGATAAAGCTTGTTAAACTCCATATTCAAATTCTGAGATGTTTCATACTCAAGGTTTCTCTTCGTGCTTTGTAAATCTAGTAACATAGCTGATACCGTCAAGAACACTGTCAAAAAAATCTCTATGTATACCAAATGTACCTGCCCTCTCCAAATTCATATCTGTCAGGGATACCAAATTATCCTTTGAGCACCTCTTCTCATTAAAATCATGAGAGAACTGTTACTGCCTTCAGAAGCAGGGTAAAACCCCACATAATTTCTGCACTGCTAAATTTCACTTTGGCTGCTAGGCAACTGTAACTTATTGCAAGAAGTGGTTTTTCTACCCACCACTCCTCAATGTTAAAAGAATTTGAGTCCTCTCCATTAAAAAAAAAAAAAAAAAAAATTCAGTGAGAGCAAAGCAAGCTGTGAAAATACCCTGAAAAAATCCCAAGCAGTATATAGCATATTTACATTTTTTTTCCCAGGAAGATCTACTATAATTACTTACCTATTTCAAAATCCACTGGTTTTCCTTACTTGTATTTTTTCAAAACACTACACAAGCTCAAGCAATTCACCTGACAAAAAAAAAAAAGCAACACACAAACAAAACCCAAACAACCACCAGTATTTTTAATTCCATTGCTTCTTGTATGTTCTTTCCCCTTCCAGTGCACTCTTATTTGCTATATTTTTAATGAATCTCCTCTTTATGACATTTTTATGGACAAAACCTACATCTTATCTAAGTAAAATTAACTGACTCACACTTCAGAATGTTTGCTTGAGCAAGAGTATTGCAAATTAATTGCATTTCAGTATAATTAAAATGTGATCATTATAAACAAATTAGAAAACCTGAAGGCTTACATTTTTATAGGACAACAGAAAGATATCACTCTTATCTTTCCCTCAATGAGCACTGAGGTCTTCTAGCACTTTTAACTGTTCTTCAGAAGTCCAGTCAAGGATCTAAATCTTTCCACAGTAAACATTTAGTGCACTCTCTATTCACTAGACGGTCTTTGATTCAGACCTTCAATGATGTTCTGTACTTTAAGAAAGCAACTTAAATAATCTTCTAATTAAACAACTTAGTAACAACTTTGCTAATATACTATTGCCACTAATTGGCATCCCCTTTTTTCTCCCCCCCTTCTCCCCTCACAAAGGGCTTTTCTTCTCCTCTTTCTTTCAATGCTGCCAACTAAAAGATGTTTTCATCATGTAGTAATTAAAAAGCAGGGTCTTACACACTCCATTTTAACACCAGTTTGTTTCTGACTGACTCTGTTTCCTTTAGGTACTGTGAAAGTCAACACAGTAGGCAAAACCACCACATGGCACTTAGCACAAGCCAAGGAAATCTCATCTCTCTGCTATGTGTTTCCAGGTCATGTGTTAAATAAAAATGGAACAAAGCAACAATTTGTTCCATCATTTTATCTCCTGGATTTGCAATTGAAATAATGATTTTTCTTTCATTGTCAGTTTATAGGAGAGTCAACATCCCACTGTGTCCTATATTGAACTGTGGTAACTTACAACAATATACATATGACTTTCTCTTGTATATCAAGCACTTTACCTAATTAACGAAGTTGTCATCTTCTTACTCAAATGATTAAACAGCCCTCATTTCAGGAAGCAAAATCAGTTCATAAACACCTTTAATTTCCTGCTTCTTCAGTTAATTATGAATGTGTCTGATTCTTCTTTGAGAAACCACATCAGGAATTTTTAGCTGATACTTCCCATCATCTACAGCATTATACAGCACTTCAAAGTAAATCAGTACTTCCCTGAACAGATTTTAAGTAAACTGTTACCTTTTATTGTTATGTACGTTTATACCACTCAACATCAACTGCAAGTAGAATTGCACGGGCTCAATTAGTATGTTCTAAATCACATGTTTATGCAATATGGACACATTTTTAAATAGTATGTAAAATTCTCAACTACTTTATGTAAGAGCAAAAGTCACATTTTCAAAGGTTGTGCCACCAAGAACATTAAGTTCCAGTCATGCCTTTAAAACCTAAATGAGGAAAAAGGGGTATTCTGACCACGCAACTGTAGGCACTGCCTAGCCAAGCTCAGTTTTCTGCACTACTTCAGAAAACAAAAAGGGTTTCTAAATGAAGGACATTCTGGATCCTCTCTACAAATGTCTTCCTCCAAAGCCTACCCTTCAGATGAAGCTGGGTAGCATGGATATTCCTTTGTACAAAAAACACTTCTGAAGTGTTGTGTAGAATTTAGCTCCTAAAGTAGTAAGAATGTCTAGTTCTATTTCCGTACTTTATCTCTGCAATATTCACAGAAAAATACTGAATCAACTACAATATTAGCACAATCTCATACACATGCCACTTTTAATTCTCTTCTATCTCATTTTGCTGTCATTAACAGACAAGAATTACATGCTATGAGACACTAAGCTGACATAATGATAAAACAAGTGATGGTCAAATGTTTTGAAAATTTGATGGTTTAATAATTCAGCAGTAAATTTCCCATTCTTGTTTCTCATGTTGCCCCCCCCCCAACAACAAAAACACAAAAAACAAACAAACAAGCAAAGATAGAATTCTCTTTTTAACAAAACGAAAACTATTCCTAGAGACCAAAAGAACAGAAATAATGGTCTTCTTTTGGAACTGATACAAAACCACTCTGAGGAGCGGGGAACAGAGGCAACTCCTACCTCATGTAACCAAGAGCTAAGGATACAAATGAAGATACTAACAGCATATACTTGATAAGCTATCCTTTCCAATAAATCTGCTCTTAGATACTCACATGATGAAGCAGCAGCATATTACAAAATGACACAAGGCAAACTTTTCGTATTGAAGAACCGGACATATATGACCACTTTTGCAGAGCAATGCATGAAACTGGCAGCACTATTTTTTCTGTGCTCCAAAAAAGTAAGGAAGAGTAGGTGCAAATAATGCTGTTTTACATAAGATCACCAGTATGAGAAGCTTTTGTGCCAGGGAGACAGTTAATTCTGCCAGCATTCAGAATCACTTCCACAGAGAACGTGTGAAAGTTTTTCTGTATACAGAGATTAATTTGCACGCTACTCATATCTTTAGCTTCACCTAGTTAGCTCTAACATGTAAAAAATATTGCTGAAATTTAATGACAAGCCTGAGTTTTTTCCACAACTCTCACAAACACTGCTGGCAGGCCAAGGTATCCATCACAAATAGGTTTTACATAAAGTTTCAGATACCTAAAAAGATTGATTTATTTTTATTTTAAACAGAACATTTAATTGAAGTCAAAAGCAAAATATTTCAAGGTTTCACAAGTTATTAATTTCTCCTCTCTATTTAGTCTTCAAATATAGTTCTTCCCCTTTTATCAATAGAATAGGAGGGGAGGCTACAATGAGTATATGGTTTGGGTTTTTTTCTTTTATTTCAGTCACAGATCTCTACCCTTCCCCACAACCACCGATGAACTAAACATTTTTAAGAAAACTAGTGTGGAGGGGAATCATCTCTCTCAAAGATTTCAGAGTCACTGTGTTTGTCAGGAATGGATTAAATCATTTCACTGTCTCCAGTGCCCCAGATCATGAAACACAAGCAACATCCCTTACTTTCCAGTACAAGCATTGAAATGCATGATTTAGAAAATATTTTTTCCAAAATAATTTTCGAACTAAAAAAAATAAAAATAAATAAATCAACTCATTGTTAAGTTTTCAACTAGTTCTACAGCTACAATGTTGAAGAAGGCCATCTACTCTGTGTTTTAAAGGGTGCCTACTGATTTGCATCTATTATCTAAACTGAAACGTTTGTTTTCACAAGAGAATTAGGCAAATGGTCCTATGTTGATGTAAATGTCCGATTTTGTACTACAATCACATAGATGTGAAGCTGTGACCATTAAAAATAAATTTTGTCCTGTATTTTCCATACTGTTGGCCTTTATTTTCCTCATCTGTGGGTAGCCATGAAGTTTAAATATTAAATTGGTAATTACAGGAGAAGCCACTATATAAATATTTGTTCCAACACTCACAAAGCACCTGGACAAGCTGATCTGATAAATTAGGCAGTTGTTTTGTAAGGTTACGGAGGAAGAAATAAAAGCTAGACCAGACATGTCAAAGATATGGTGACAGACTCCAGTAGAGAGAGGTCCAAAAAAATATTCAGTTTTGGTTCCACAAACAGCACTTGACATTCCAGTAAGATTCATTTCAGAGAAAATGACTGTCCAGGTAAGAATAATGATGAGAGTTTTTTCCATGAGCAGAAAACACAAATAAGATTCTACCTTACACTGATGTGTGTTGAACAATTTACTAACTTGTCTCCTTCACCTGCTAAACCCAGGCAGCAGTTACACAACAGCCTTCAGGTGATCATGCTGAACTAAAGGTCAGTTATAACTCTTTTCCCAAGTCCATTTTCAGTAGACCACTTTAAAACTTTTTTGTAAACTTCGGATGTATAAGATTGATTTTAATTTAAACTCTCTCAGCGTAAAAATGTACTATAATTTCTTTAGCTGCAGATATCTCATACAATTTTGATTTCATAGCACTGTAAAGCCACCAGTTCTCTCTTTCGGGGAAAAAAAAAAAATAAGTAATTCAATACTTTGATTCAGAAATGTAGTAGCTGGCAGGAACAGGCTGTGTTAACTTAGTAGGAATTCATGAGTAAGTCATAATATTTTCAAACAATATACTTGATAAAAATATTGACTTGACTTAACTACATCCTATAACTACAAATAACATGAATATTCTCACTAGCACAAATGTTCACTGAAGCAGTTAACCTTTAGCAAATATAGCTATAAAGTAAAATTGAAATGAACAGTCAATGTTCATACTGGAAATGGTCCTCCAGAAATTACAGCCTATCAATTCAAATGCTGAAACTGATGAGTGCTATATTAAAACAAATGCCTCTTGTTTTTTAAACTGAACAAATTAACTAACAGACTCCATACATCGCTACTTATTTTTCAAATGATTAGTCATATTGATGAGCCCAGATGTCTACAATACCTGCTGTTATACCTTGACAAGAATATGAATATACAGTAAGAAATAACCTGATCCAATGATGTTGGCCAGCTGTCTACAAAGTATCTGGAAATAAACTAGTCCTTTATAAGATGCTATGGTAAACTACAAGTACAAAAAAAAGGTACCCCAAAAGAAATAAACAAAGTCATCAAATGGAATTGGATAAGCTCTTCCAGTATCTTGACTAAAAATACATCGTAAAATGTTTTAGGTTTTGGTCTTGATTGTTGGTTTGTATTTGTGCTCACATACACCTCAGTAAAAGCAACACAGGCCAATTCCTGATTGCATAGCTAGTAGTATAGAACTCCTGTTTTGGGTGATTTCTAGCCTTGATACTGAAATTGGAACAAGAAGCAAGGCACTAAGATTTGTCATTTTTAATGCTGAAGACCTCAGGAAAACATGCAAAAGATCAATGCGTCACTTTTCAGAAGAAGAGCAATATATCAGTTTCAGAAAAAAGACATCTAACACTAAAAGCAGCAATGGAACACACTTTCAAGCTATTGATTGAAGTTGGCACTTAACATAAGCAAATGGGCAGAAGGTATTTTTAGGAAAAAATAATCAAAAAAATATCATTGCAGAACTAAACAAGATTGTAGCAATTGAGCCACCTCAACTTTTCACTGTAGAAGACTTGATTGGGAAGTGCAATTTCTTTTCTTTTCCTTCTCTTAAGGTAAAATATCTCTTAACCAAAGTAAACAATCAAGGACACAAATTCTGTTTATAGTTTAACCCAAACTAGTTCCAAAGTCTCCCTGAGATTCTCAAAAGTTTTAAATGGGATTGAAATCACTTCAGCTGTTAGTTTATAAGTACACACATTTTAACAAAGAAATTAATCAAAATGACACCTTTTACTGCAGTGAACTCCACAGAAAACCCTTGGCAATTACTTATGATTTGACAAGGCTATAAAATAATTATATTCAAATAAAGTGAAAACCATATTTTCAGTGGAACTTTAAACCACTTGTTACCAGTATCTGACATGACTATTTGATACATAATTGTTCACATGTTTGAAGGACTTCCTAAGTTAATAAAGAAAAAGATCAAAAGAACATAAAATCTAGCTTATTGAAAGTATCACAAATCGCACTGCATAGCTAATTCAAACTTGTCTTGGCTTTACAGTTCTGACCGCTATCTGCATCTGTTAACACTGTGCTTATTTTCCAAGTTGGCTTCCATTTTTGTTATCACAATTTTACTTTTAGCCTATAGGTTTACTACATAATATGAAATTACTAAACTCAGTGTTTGTAGCACAATTCAAAATCATGGTGTCAGAATACAGAAATAGCCGGGGGGTGGGGGGGGATGGGCTGGAAGTCAGTTTTTCTTACTTGCTGTCTCTGCTTCTCTCTTGCAGTAGGAATTAATCTGCTATTTTACTTCCAAAAGAGAAAACTGGGATTGACTCAGCACTGATTCAACAAACCAAAAATCCTACACTAATGCTGGGACACAGTGTTTGTTAAAAAAGTGTTCTTTAAAATAAGAATATAGAAAATAATGGAAAACTTACAAGTACTCTGCCAGTTAATGTCTGGGCAGATATCATGACTCCTGCCCAATCCTTCACAGAAGTCATCCATCCCACTTCTGCTGCCACATTCTCCTCTTTTTCATCTGTTGGTTTGCAGGCCCCATCTGCCTGTGTATCTCCACCACCATTGATCTTCTGGGCCTCCTGCAAAGTAAGTATTTGGGTTAGTTAATGTTTAGCAATTTGACAGTAAAAATTAGCGTACAGTTGTGGCTAAGAAATGCTATGAAAAAAGCAAATCTGTCTTCCTGGGTTCCTGCTAGATGAAATTAAGCACCTACTTGGCCATCTCTCTTTAGAAATAATAGAAGCAGAAATATTCTACGAGGTACCAGACTAACAATTAGATAATAATAGTCTCCTTGACACTATATCTTAAAAACACATATATAGCATGAAATGTGCTACATGTTCCTTCCTCATAAGCAGCATAATTGCCAAGAGCTATGTATGCAATTATAGATCTACATGTGAGTTTGTCAGAGATACACTGAAGGACCTTTTGATGTATTAGTTCAAAACAATGTGTACTAGGTGTGAGAACATAATGTAGGTACAATTTTAATCTACTATCACTAGAACTAATTATCTGAGTAAACCTCCACTGAGAAGCATGATGTTACAAGACAATAATTATCAAGTGTGAGGGGAACAAAATACACCATAGAGAATCTGCAGGGAGCTGCCATCCTATCAGTGAACCAGTGTTTCAATGAAAGTGTTTAATATATCACAGGAATTCTTCTGTCAGTAAGTGGCTCTCGCAGAACAGACAGCTAGAATTTAAAGAGGAGCCTCAGCTGCACCAAGCTGACTCATGAGTCACATGCATTGGAATTCATATCAGTCTCTCGCGGATGCTGCAGCAAGGATGTTGTGCTCTGTAACTGCCTGCTATGTGCTACAGTCACGGATGCTGCACAAAAAAATCAAGGTAAATGATAGGAAAAGCCAGCCTGGATTGTACAGCGTTTAAAACATATCATATGCAAAGTATTAGACTGTGCCGTGAGCATGCCTTTGGTGACAGCACAATACTAATGACTTCCTGAATACTTGACAAGTTATGCTAAACAGGCGTATGGGAGACAGCAAAATTCAGTGCTGAGGCAAGTACCGAGCACTTGAACTGCACCCATAGATCTACATTAATGCTTCAAGCACTCTGCACAGACCAACAGCTAGAGAGATCTTGTTTATAGAAGACTTGCCTATAGGCCACTAAGCAGGAAATCAATTGCCATTAATCCACTTTGGGATATCTGTTATACAAGCAAAAATGTTTGACGTCGGTTCAGCAATTATTACTACAGTAGGAATACTACGCTACCATGGTCAAAACACATAGCTGTGAGGTGGCCTTGAGGACACAGCTGGACATAAAGATAAGGGCACTTCCTGAGAGCAGTACTGAACTAATAAACCAATTGCACTGAATCTGTCAGCAAAGGACAGCAGAGCAACACTAAAAATGTAATATAGAGACCAACAGCTGTTTTTAGAAAATCTCTGTATTGCAACTTAATTAGCTAATCAGATTCTTCTCAGTCTCCCTCCCGAAATGTGGGCTCTATCTTCTGACTAACAATTATAGCACAGTGCATGATGCAGCTATATTGATAATAACAAATTATTCAGTTACAACAGTAATTCAGTACTTCCTAAGCAAATAACCAGACAGATGACAAAAGCTACTTTGAAAGACACATACTGCATTGCTCACACACAGAGCACAACCTATAGAGATGAGCTCATTGCTTCGGATGCTGATGCATGGTACAGCACAAGACATTTCAGTAGAGTAACATTTGGCTAAGGACAATTTATGACCCGTATCATCACCAAGCCATATATGTGCCAAAGAAATGCCTTGACCACCATCGGTGTTTTGATTGTAAAAACCAGGAAAGAGAAACCTAACTTCTTGTCCACTTCTAGTGGACAACGGGTAGATTGAGAACTGGCTGAATAGCTGAGCTCAGAGGTCCTGGTGAACAAGTTATCCATGAGCCAGCAATGTGACCTTGTGGCCAAGAAGGCCAATGGTATCCTGGGGTGCATTACGAAGAGCACGGCCAGCAGGTCAAGAGAGGTTATCCTCCCCCTCTACTCTGTCCTAGTGAGGCCATGTCTGGAGCTCTGTGTCCAGTTCTGGGCTTCCCAGTTCAAGAAAGACAAGGAACTACTGGAGAGAGTCCAGTACAAGGATGATTAGCGGACTGGAGCATCTCTCTTATGAGGAAAGGCTGAGAGAGCTGGGTCTGTTTAGTCTGGAGAAGACTGAGAGGGGATCTGATCAATGTTTATAAATATCTAAAGGGTGGATGTCAAGAGAACAGGATCAGACTCTTTTCAGTGGTGCCCAGCAACAGGACAAGGGGCAACAGGCACAAACTGGAACACAGGAAGTTCCATCTGAACAATGAGGAAAAACTTTACTTTGAGGGTGACAGAGCACTGGAACATGCTGCCCAGAGAGGTTGTGGAGTCTCCTTCTCTGGAGATATTCAAAACCCACTCAGACGCCATCCTGTGCACCCTGCTCAAGGTGATCGTGTTTTAGCAGGGGCATCGGACTAAGTGATCTCCAGAGGTCCGTTCCAACCCCTATCATTCTGTGATTTTTTTTTTTTTTATTATTATTTTTTTGAGTGGCTGCATGTACCAAGCATAATAATATAACAAAATATTGAGGTTTAGGCAACCTAGACACATTTCCAAGACCCTGGGGGCACTCAAGGCCTCACTGGCCCTGGCCACTGTCTCCACACCCTGCCTGTGGCCCAGGACACCATTTCAGGCAAGCCCAGGGCCACCAGCTCCCCACAGCCCTGTCCTACTCAGCCACGGGCAACCCACCGCCTGGTTCCCCTCACCAGGCCTGATCTTTACCCTCACCCACAGGCCAATGTCCCAGGTTGGCTCTGGCCTGGCCCCAAGGAGGTTACTGCAGCCTGGGGCTGCCCCCAGCGGTAGGACAAGAAAGCCCTGCCAGCCTGGGCATCCCCTGGCCCTCAGGGAGCCCCCGGCTCTGCAGAGCCCCGACAGCTACCGATTTGTGTGACACTTGCACGTAAGAGGTTAAAACCACTGGTGTCCGCTTATCTCTTACACAAACATTGTGGATGAAGATCCACAAGGTTGGTATGAGAAGCAGCCAAAGGAGGGAGTCTCATGGTGGCAAGAAAGCCCTGTTTTGATTGGAGAATGCGGAATAAACCGACAGTTTCTACACAGAATCTTGAAGGTCACGGTGCCCAGAGTGAGACCTTTTGCTTCATTATCTGTGAAATGGGTATTCAAGTTGACACCCCTAAATATGGTAATGTGCCAAAAAAAGTACAAGCTAAACATATATGACTATAGTACTCAACTCTCCACCCAAATCATGTTAAATGTCACCCCAGGGAGGGGACACAGCTAAGGTTAGAATATAAAGGATATTGAGGAAGTTACCCCCAGGGGGAGAGAAGAGATTGAAGACCCTGAAGAGGCAATGGATAGGCTTTGCTCCTTCTCCTCCACCCAGAATAGGGACACCTTCTTGGTAAGCATTGCAACTTCACCTTTTTGGTGAAGAATACCTGGGGTAGCATTTTGCTGGCATTACAGTCATTTATTACCACTATTGCAGTAAATGCATTTATCAATGGCAATTTCGAACTCTTTATATCTGTCACTTTAATAAACTTTCTGTGTTTCAACTTTGCAAAACTGTCTCAGTGAAACTCCTTTGAGGGCTCCAACAGGCAAACATTAACTCTGATATAATATATAATATATATAATCCTTTAGACATAAACCGTTGACCAAGTCTGAGACTAAGACTGGACCTAGCCACACCTAAGCTCCTCTCTGAGGAGTGTAGAAAGCAAGGAGGTCCTTTCTGAACCTCGTGACTCAACAGGAGGGCCTCCCTCAGCCACACATCAGATTCACATCCTTTACACAACTTGTTAAAAGTTACAGACGCCAAATATTTCTCTCTTCCCATCAGTTTGTCTACCTTTTGTAACTGCTAGAACTTGTCTTTCAGATTGTAAATTCTACATGCCAGATTTTACTGCATGGTGGTCCTCTGCACAGCACAGTGGGCTTTTATACTCTGTACAATTTATCCTGAATAAAAGTATTAATGTGGTTATTGCAGTAAAGGAGGAGTAATTATCTCTTCCTCTCCAGATAAGAAACTGAGACAGTGATTAAGTGCCTAACTCAGTCACCAAAGAAGTCATTGGCAGGGCAAGGATGAAACCACAAACTTGCTTGATTTTTCCACCCAGCACCCCTATTTAAAATCTCAGGGATGCACATCTTGCTATTAATATTCATAATTATGGATTTTGGTATAGAAAGTCACAGAACTACAAATCATTAAACAAAAAGAGCTGAATGTAAAAGTCCATTTTACGGTAGTGAACTTGAACACATTAAGGTTTGAAAATTCTATTATTGTTTACATACTCCTTTCCTTACTCCCAATCTTTTTGTCAATATATCAAACTGAATTTGAAAGATGTGATTATTCATAAGATTATAAAAATAAAATTTCCTAACACTCAATAAAATAGTAGACAATTTACTACATTGAAAGAGAAAGATAGCTTTTATATTTTCAAGAGGTTTTAATACCCTACAGTTCTCTTTGCTGTATTGAGTTTTGGTTGCCAACAGAGTAGAGCAGCAAGATGTGACAGACCTATTAAGTATTTGAATCTCTGAAGGTATTAAAGTCTGTAATACATTTGAATGGCTGTGTTTCTGCATTTATAGCACTTATTTCACCACTATTAAAATCCCACACACATATTATTTCTTAATTAAAACATAAGTAAAACAATCATCCCCTGCCAAGTGCCATTTGGAGCAGAGTCTCATGATCAGCTACATACCAAGCCTAACTCTTGCCATTATTGTAGTTATAATTAATATGCAGATTAGTGGTCGTTATGTAATATTTGTATTCAGTTGGGATATTTTATATTTTTTTCATCCACATAGCTAGCTTCTTAGCTTACTTAATTGGCAGTTAAATATTAAGAAAAGTTTATTCCCAAGTCATGCAATTGTGCAGAGATCACTAAGGGAGATTTAAAGGCTGCTTTCATTTACACTGTGTACAAATCAGTCCTGTTATTAACTGTATAGTCCTGTTCCATTGCTATTTCTTCACTTCAAAGCATTGAGTAACCAACACCACAACCTGAAAAAGGTGCTTAAAAAAATAACCTGACAGTGACGGTAATTGTTTAATTATTTACAGGCTCAGTAGCTACAAGTAAGATAATACTATCTTTATCCATTCTGCTTACCTGTTGTTTCACAAACTGTTTGTTATTTTAATTACTTGCTGACAGGAACATTCATGTAGATTAAGCGAGGAGCAGCATATTTTGTGAAATATGTATTTCCTAAACTCAGTGACAAAATGGAAGAGAATGCATGATGAGAAGGGGTGGATGGGAATCAGGACTCACTGTTCTACCAATGGTTTGACATGGACCTGGACCAGAAACTTGAATGCTTTGTCTTATATTTTCAACAATAAATATTGATTTGGATTACACAACTGCTGCGATGCTTAAACAGAGTTACCTTAAGAAAGCAGACTTCCAAAAGGGAAAAGACACTCAAAACCAGTTTTCATTTCTGAAAATGTAGTCCTGCCTGCTTTGCTTTACCTCTGTCTAGACTATCAGTACAAACATAGAACTAATGCACAGACATTCCATTCAACTCAGGGCTGTATGAAATAAAATCAGAAAATTATTATGAAAACTTAAAATATCATCTGAGAATAATCTGCCAGATATGTCAGAAAACATAGGAAGCAGGCAGGTAATGTGAAGGAAAACAAACTGGATTAAAGTCTGGTGAAACAAAGAAAAGGCCTTCTGATATTCCTACTTTTCTAACATTTAAGTAGCACGAATAGCACACAAAAAATAATGAATTATCATCTGTAATGAGAATACAGGGCATCAAGTCATGCCCATATCACACAAGAGGAAGCAGTACACTCAATTTAAGCAGATGTTTAAAAACAGTTAAGACCAATGGAGCGAGCCCAGTACCAGCCTTAGTATTCCATCCTAGAGAACATGAGATGAGAAAGGGCCTGCCAGAACAGCAGTCACACCTGGTTTGAAGCATGCAGTAATAAAACATAGTTTGGAGAAGTTAGGGAAGGGCTGCTTTAGATAATGATACCAGCAACTTGTAATTTTATCTCTATTAACTACCCCTCAATTAACAGCATTGCATTCCTAGTGCCTGCATTTTAAGCACTGGTTTTTACCAGATCAACACCACTTTCATACTGGCCACTCTTACGCATTGGAAATCTATGTTTAAGTTCCTTTCCTTTTCGTTCATCTGTTTCCCCAAAGCCACCAACAGATGCTACGTGAACAGGAATAATTTTTTGTATAAGATTATTTCTCCTTTCTGTTAGGCAGACCTCTCAACCATTGAGCTCAAAATCATTAGACTTCTATCAGTAGTTCGATTACAATCTCTCCCCATATTGATAACTCCAAACAGGGGTCTTACATTTATATAAAACCATACTATTATGCTGCATTCTCAGCAGCTGGGCAATGCACTGTGTATGTCAAGACATCAGGTACCTGCTGAACACACTGCCAACGACAGATGTTCTCCATCAGATATATTTACCATCTGTGGTCTTCATCTTATTAGTTACTAAGTACCAGTTCTCATCCAGTGCTAAAAACAAGCAAAACAACAAAAACCTGAAGCAGTTCACCTGTACTACTACAGTTTAGTAAACACAAGATTTCACTGGAATATTAATAAACAAAGCAGATAGGAAAGTGAGAAATAAATAGCTGTATGGAGACTTACAAAACTTTTTCAGAGTGTCTTGTAGGAAAGAGTAAGCTAAAGTTAAGCTTAATAAATACGAGCTAAAAGGTACTCCTTATAAACTGGCCTCTCCACACAGCATTTCTTTGAACATTAGGTTCTTAGTCAATATTAGGTTACACTGACGTCAGTTATCATACTGTAGCTACGGTTTGGCTAGTTTCAAAGGATTAATTATTGATACAGAAAAACATTATTCCTGTCACAGAATAAAAGGAAACAGAATGATCTGTGGAAAACATGGCTGATGAGATAAGCCAAGCATTTTTCTCTCATAAAATATTCACAAGCTATGTAATCTGGTGTTTGTAAACTTGGCAGGTTAAGAAAAATTAAGTCCAAAATAGATTCTAAAACTCTTCTTATTAGTTTAAGACCAAGATGGTACACTCCTGTGATACAGCTATTTTTGTTGTTTTCTGCATTCCTGCAGAAATTCAGAGAAGCTCTTTGCCAGTCCTTACTTACAACTAGAACCTTACTTTCTGTGCTGACCAAAAAAAAACCAAACAAGCCACCACCTTCACCATGAAGAGTCTAGGTTGCAAGACCAAATACGTTTTTCTCTTTTTCCAGAGACCAGCTTCTCTTTTGCATTTGTGCGTAGCTTCAGTAATCCTGACAGTTTGTTGTTTGTTTTTTTTCCTGTGCCCTTCATATTTCCAGTATGGGTTACTTGTGTAAAATCCCCTTTTCGTGTCATTGTTTTGACTGACAAAAACTGGCGCAGTAGAGGAATTAATTCTAAAACCTTGACCTGAGAGGCAAGGGAGACTAGATTAGTAAAATACAGTGTTCCAGCCACGATCCCACAAACAGACAGCATAACAGTCTGTCAAATGAAGGGTTCCTGGGTATAGTTCTCACTTAAGAATACAAAACAGTAAATATCTATATTATCTCCAATCTGAGGAAAGCACAAAGACTCAGTTCAAAGCTTAAAAATTCTACATGTTAATGGAGGTGTTATAATGCAACACCTACATTGATGTAAAACCATATTTCTGAATAACTGGAAAGCTGGCTGATGGATCTCCATACCAGCATAAGAACTGGGAGACATGCTCAAGTCCCTGTTCTGCCACCAGATTTTTCAAGTCCTCAGCCACATTCTCTAGTCTCTTCATGTCTTCAGCCCACAGCTATAGAACAAGAGTAATGGTCGTTTCTGTTCATGGGGAGCTTACAGATAAATATACTTAGGATTTCAAGTGTTTTGGTATTACACAAATGGCAGATAATGCAGGCATAGTATAGGGAATCATTCAGTAAGACACATTAAAAAACATACTGATAAAGACTTAGACTAGCTATACAAGACAATTAAACATAGAAGACAGAAAAGTAAAAAGGAAACAATGAAGAACTCCTGACATTATAGAGAAATGAAAAGTCATAGTCTTAGTAATGATACTAGGAAAGTAAAAATAGATGATAAAACTAGTGCCCACTGGAGTTACTGAAGAGTAAAACAGGGGAGGAATATAGAAGGATAGCACAATATGACCATCCAACAACAATTAAAAAAAAAACCCAAACATTTAATGAAAGAGATTGTCAGATTTTTACTTCTGAGAATCATGTTCTCCTGTGATAAAAATAAAGTCATTACAATCTTATTGTGCACTCAAATGGACAAACAGGATATTTTTTTTAAACTTAGGATTCTTGGCTCAAGTTTATGGCAAAGTTATGTAAGCTTTGACTCTAAGTTCAGAAGTTTGTGTGAATAATTTCATTTATATTTATTCACAAAAATAAATCCTTAGGTTTTCCTTTGTTACTTCTGATTGTATATCAGATTCCATTCATCAAAATAAATAACTAGTGAACTTGTCTTAAAAACTACATAACCAGTTAACTTGCTGTCTGAAATACATAAATACATATAAACAGGACAAGTCAGTGATGTACAGGTTAGGAGTATTCCTTGAAAATATTTCACAAATTTTCAAACTAATATCTAGCTCATATCCATAAATTTATTTTCCTTTTCTGTAGTCAACAGAGCATTTTGTATTCATTTCCTTTATGGAGATCAAATTATTATCACCTTAAAATATTCCCTAATGCCCCTGTTCAATTTTAAATTGGCAGACAAAAGGGCAAAACAAGCATTTCATTTTATTAATGGGGACAGTAAGTTTAAATCAAAGGAGACATGTCATTATTCTTTGGTCCCTACATACCATAGCAATAGGTACGTTAGGCAGATTAGACTATTATTATGTAAGACTGAATATTAGTCTGTAACTCTCTTTTCTGTGGTTCTAGCATTATACTGAGACCATTCTTTCAAAATATATTCTAAAAAAGAACTTTAGTGTAGCCATGCCAGATTACGAACCTTAAATATGATGGAATCTAAACCTGTAAAAATATATGAAGCAATATCAGATGGGACTGTGTTATCAAAATTATAGAAAGGGAGGAGATCTTTAATGGAAAAGCACTGAGAAGTGTAGAAAGGTGCATGCATTTTCTGTAATCTTCCCATTTTGTTTCCTCCCACCTAATAGAGGGCAAATCAAAGCAAGCATACAATTGAAAATAAAACTGATACAGACATTATGATGAAATGAGCACTGCAAAATTACCTACATCATATTGACTAATAAATCCAGGAGAAATTTGTGTCACAGATGATAAAACATTTTAAATATCAATAATTCAATGAAAACTTATTACAAACAATTAAAAACAGATTTCACTTACTGTCTTCATACTTAACTCATTTTTGTGACACTATATGATTCATTACAATCCAAAAGTCTAAAAACGCTTCACGAATGTGAGAAAAAGATCTTAAAAATGAGGGAAAAAAAGTAACAAACAGTGGGGAAATTACCTAACTTGTTTACCTTGATTACAGGAAGTACTTTAGCTGATTGCTTATAATTTTGTTGTTGTTAACATTAAGTAATACCCAACTCCAATCCAAGTTCTTCAGTCATCACCTTTTGGCACTTTTTTTTTTTTTTTTTTTTTTTACCCACTGTGAAAGGATGAAAAATACATTGAAAAATAACTCACTTGATTTTGCCCAACTTTAAGACAAGAATTACTAGTGTATCTTTTATGGCCTACATGATCTAAATTACAAGAGTAGTTTCTACAAAATAATTCTCTGGTAGAAGCTGAAATAAGAAAATTGCTGAAAAAACCCTATTCTCTGCCAGGTCTGTTCAACATTAAAATAGGTAATTAAAAGGTTCCAATAGTAGAAGGTTTATTTCACTAAAGGATATATACAAACACAATGTACAAAATAACTATCAAACTGCTTTGTCAATGAAATTAAACTTTGCAGTATTCTTTTCAGTTGCAGACTTTTCTCCACCTTACTCAATTACAGAAAAGGAGGCTTTTATCTGTTAGCAAACAGTATGCTTCCTCTCATTTTATTAACTTTGTAATACTTCCTTGCTTGTGGTATCAGAGGTATCAGGAAGAGATGCAGATCAGATTGTAGAAGGAAATTCTTTGCCTCTTCTGTGTATTACAGATGAGGACACTAATGCAGCTAGCACCAGTAACTAAAACTGGTGCTCAAAACCACCTCTCTGATGCCTCCGAACCAGACTCCGTGGATTAGGAAAGGCATTTACAGAGCTAAAGGGACAGAGTCTCTAACCACTCGGTATCATAACTACTCCAAAACTGGGGTCTTAGTCCTTGCGTAAAGGAATTAACTACTCGCTTCCTTGAACTGCAGAACTACTTAGAAAACTTGGTGATAGGAATTTTAGATCTTCATTTGATTAAAATCAAACATTTTCACACAGCAGGAATGGACTTAAACACTTGTGGCTTCTATTTTATGTGAAATAGCAAATTATTAATATTGTGTGGGAGTATAGGCAACCTGCCTCAGTGCTGAGCCTGTCAAATAGAATTTATTTGCATTTACATTTTTACAAAGAGATTGATGATTTTTCAGAAGGTTTTAGAGGTAACAGGATAAAAGATGAAGAAGGGAGGCAGTGGGACAAAAATAACTGAGAGACTCACAAATATAACTACTTGGTAATATCATAAACCACATGAATCAATGATGATTTGAGGCATGCCAGAGAATCATTCCATCATCTGCCAAATTGGACAAACCAGTCATCTCTAAGGCCTTTTTAAATTCAAGAGTAGTATATAATATTTATACTTATTGTATTAAAATTATAAAGGCAATCACAATGAATTAAAGGCAGCTCTCTGTAGCATATAAAGCCATACCGAAGGCTTTACTGTCGTAGGAAATTAAGTTCCATTGTGCAGCGCATAAATATTTGAAGAGCAGCAGGTCAGCCAATAAGTAATTAAAAATACTTAATAGCACACAACACTTCTCACCTCAGGAATTACACAGTGTGATGCAGCTTTCAGACTGGAAAAACTTTATGGGAGTGAGAGTCAGAGAGCACATAAATGTGCAAGAATCTGGAGAAAACATACACAGCTCTAATTTTTAAAAACATTGAAAATGCAGATATAGTTGTCAAGTAATAATTTTAATGCTTACTTTGAAATAATTATATTAAACTAGACCTTTCCCCTAAAGGACCAGTTATCTCATATTGTAAGAAAGATACAAGTGCTATTATTTAATCAAGTAGCTATGACCTCATACATTACCCACTGCTATGGAAACGACATTGTTTAATCTGAATCTCATGACTCCCTTGCATAAATGATTAAGTAGATGTTTTTAAACCTACAAGAAAAATTCCTTGTAGACAAATTTCTTTTCAGTAACATATATTATTTTGGTTCACTTCCCAGACACTAAATACCAGCATCTGAATTATCCAAAGTCAGTACTTGTAGGCTACAAATACAGCAGCTGGTACATTTATGATGCAAAGAAACATACACAGTTCCTGCAAAAAGAAGCGTACAAAGAAACAGTTCCTGCAAATTCATAGATACTGACTGAAGTCTAAGGCAGAGAGGAGAGGGGTTTTTTGTTTGTTTGTTGTTTTTTTTGTTTTGTTTTTGTTTGTTGTTTTTTTACTTGCATATCCTGGGCTGCATCAAAAGAAGTGTGACCAGCAGGTTGATGGAGGTGATTCTGCCCCTCTACTCCACTCTTGTGAGACCCCACCTGGAGTACCGCATCCAGCTCTGGGGTCCCTAGCACAAGAAAGACATGGACCTGCTGGAGCAAGTCCAGAGGAGGAACATGAAGATCATCAGAGGGCTGGAGCACCCCTCCTATGAGGAGAGGCTGACACAGTTGGGCTTGTTCAGCCTGCAGAAGAGAAGGCTCTGAGGGGACCTTATAGCACCTTCCAGCACCTGAAGGAGGCCTGCAGCAAAGCTGGAGGGGGACTGTTTACCAGGGCAGGGAGCGACAGGACAAGGGCTAATGGCCTTACGCTAAAGGTGGGTAGATTTGGATCAGATATTGGGAAGAAGTTCTTCACTGTGAGGATGGCAAGGCACTGGAACAGGTTGCCCAGAGGAGCTGTGGATGCCCCTGGATCCCTGGAAGGGTTCAAGGCCAGGTTGGATGGGGCTTTGGGCAACGTGGTCTGGTGGAGGGTGTCCCTGCCCATGGCAGGGGAGTTGGAACTAGGTGATATTTGAGGTCCTTTCCAACCCAAAGCACTCTACGGTTCTATATAGAATAAGAACAATCCCAGTGAATTCTCTTTGGCTTTCTTGATCTCATCATTTTAAATAACAGAATGAACTGGCACAGAGATCATCTCCTCCTCTTGTGGGTGCACCTCTAGGAATTGATGCATGACTGTGACATTGAACATAGTCTTTGTAAAGCAATCAGAAGTGGGACTACTGGAAAATAAAAATACATGGTTTTCCATTCTTGGCTATCATATCACAAAGAATTATATCTAAACCTTCCTGGTCATGGAAGGATTAATCTGTCTGAACAAAAACTTGTAGATGAAGCTCCCACTCTGACAGGTAATTTTCTAAATGAGAACAGCAACTATTTGAAGTTGCTCAGAGGCTTGAATTGTTAGAAGTAGCCCTGGCAGAGTTGCCTTAGTAGCAGTGGGCAGATAAAGTGCTTAAAAGGCAGATGTTCTGTCTCATGAGCCTGCAGTTTTTGGTTTTAAGATTTATCAAAACAGCAAATACTGCGTGTGTCACAAAAACACGTTACCTCTGACCACTCACTCTGTTTATAAATTATGGATGATACTGCAAGCAGTTATTGTCCACTGATCAGGAAAAAGAATGAACAGAGGTGAGAGGATAGGTCAATTTAAATTCTTAGCTTTTTGTCTAAGATTAAATAACAGTAAGAAAGAAATTAAAGGATAACAATTGTTAAATCATCACAGACTATTGAGTTTTAATTTGCTCAACCTTCAGGTGAGCAGAAGTTGACAATGATCAGTAATAAAGTTAATGCTACTATGGAAATTTCAATCTTGAAAAGAGATGGAAATCAACCAGACCCTTTGTTTTTATCTTGCAATTTTGTGATAATCTGCTAACTTTGTTACAGGACCTAGAACTCCAGTTTTGTCTTTTAAATTTTACATAAATTATTCTGGTAAAAGAATTCACAGCAGCATAAAGATCAAACAACTCAAAGCAGGTTGTCATACCTTACACTATTCACAAGCTGTGTTTTACTGAACCTACTCATCAGCTTTAGAGTATTTCTTCATTTACAGTGCCACATAATTACCTCACACAGCTTCCCAAGATGCAGGTGCCCCCCCATAATTTATCTATGAATGAGATTCATTACCAATCCCATTCTAGTATCACATGGATTTAAAAAATTTACCTTCATCACTACTTAAAAGAAAAAAAGGGCTTAATTAGGCCCTAGTAAAGAAAAAACCAAGTAATTATTCATCCCTCAGTAATTCACATCCTCCAAATATCTGACACTAGTTTATTCAGTAACAAGACATTGAAGTAATACATGTAACTAGAAGATGCATTTGAGAAATAAATGTATCTCTGTATTTCAGATTCAGGTCATGGAAATCAGAAAAAAAGGCATGAACTATAAGATCAGCTTTATTTTCTTCTTTAAAAGTATGATCTTTATCCTCACAAACTAGTTGAGCAAGGGAAATGGGATCTACAGTTTACAAAGAGAGAATTCATAGGAGCCACGATTCCCATTTTGTCTACAGACACGCAGCTTTAAAAGAGTATTCAAGGATATTTTTCTTCCTGACCACTCTCTAAATCCTCACTATCACCATAGGATGCACCGTGCATAATTCAAGTGCTTGATTTTATTAATGCTTGTACAGTGCTCAATATACTAAAAGTGATGTCTAATATTTAAGTAGTTTTACTTTCAATTACTGATGATGTGCATACTGGCAACCACTACTGCCTTGCTTTACTAGATATAGACATTTAGTGGTCCTCGCTCTAGGTCGCAAAAGATTTCCACTGAATAAAATTAACTTCCTATGAAGAAAGTTTCTTCCTTAAGACTAAGGCATAACAGATTTTTGTACTTCGCTGTTTTAATAAAAATTGACAGCAAATCTATTTTAAAGGGCATTCTATGGAAAGAGTCTCCTTGTTATTGATTGGATCAATAGAAAAAGCTGTAAAAATTCAAATGAAAAAATGTTACCTTAATTCAGTTTTCATTTTCTTCAGGATTTAAAACTGATAAAACAGTTTTATTTCCTTTAAAAACCCACCACTATTGCCATATGAATTTAAGTTAGAATCACTCTGTTCCACAGAAGCTGTCCTGTAAGGATTTCTGCTCATGCAGATAACCACACGAGTAACAGAAAGCTATAAACTAAGCAAACTTTCATAAAAATTGATTAGAGTTTGGAAACACAGTGTTTTACACAAAATTCCAAGTAATTACTTGAAACAGAGGCTAGTGTAAAATAAAAAAGAGCACCCAACAAATCACTAATTGAGCTATTTTGCTTTCTATCAGCTTTTTTCCTAAAGCTATTAGCTTTGTCCATCACACACACCACACCTACAAATCTTTAATGCTTCTACAGGTCAGAAAGTGATCTTTGTGAGCTGCTGTTTAAGTACACACCGCCTCATTAATTCTCTTGGTCTATGATCTCCAGCAACATCTTTGTGAGTATGGAGCTAAATGCAGTTTCCTTCTCGTCTCTCAACAAATTCATGAAAACAGATACAATCTAAACAGAAAGGGGGAGAGAATGACTGGGCCCTCACACTCCCACCTCTCAGAACTCTACTTTCACCAAAAATGTCCTGGGCATGTCTCCCATTATGATCAGCTATAGCAGCTGTTAGCATACGAAAGCGCACCCTGTGAAAGTTTGTAGTGTCTTTTTTTAAACATAATACCAGTCAGAAGAGGGGGAAAAAAGGAACCTGAATTTTGCTACTAGCCATCTCTCTAGATACTAACATCTCTGTAGGGATTATAATCTAGAAAAAGAGATTGTAAATGTTGTGAAGCACCACGTGAAACCAAGTTCACAATGATACCACTTTGTCCAGAACTATGAAAGTACCAAGATAAAGCTAGTAATTCCTCTGACTGGGTTTGGGTTGATGGCAAGTTGGATATGAGTCAAGAGTGTGTCCTGGCAGCCAGAAGGGCCAACCACATTCTGGGGTGCAAGCTCAGCATGGCTAGCCGCTCAAGGGAGGTGCTTGTTCCACTCCACACTGCGCTGGTGCGACCCCACCTGAGCTTCCAACTAGTTCAGTAGAAGGTGTCTAGTGACAAAGAATATGCTAAGAGACAAGATCTATGATGTAAGCCATTCATTCAGGAGATAGGGCTGCATCATCCGTCTTAATTTGGTACTTTTTATTTGCTTGATTTGGAGGTGGAAGTTTTGAGGTGGAATGGTTCCCCACCACCACCACTCAATATGTAATAGTTTGTCATTTAGTGTCTACAAGTTTGGCTCAAAGCCTCCACTTTCTTTCTGTCTGCTATTGCCATCGATTGTGGTGGCACTGAGTACACTGAAAATATGATCAACAGCAGCACACATCCTTCTGGATGAAACTCCGCCAGTCTCCTGGGGTGACAGCAGATGTTTTTGTTATTCCTCATGTCTTGTAGGAGCCAATATTAACCCGGGAAGGAGCCAAAAACTGAAAGCAAGACTGACAACAGGAATAATATTATGGTCCAATGGGCACTGAGGTCACCATTTAACTAAATAAGGCATTCATGGGAGGATGCATGTCAAATCACCAAAAGGGTTACACAGCCTTTCAGCTTGCTAGAAAGATTTTAGGTTTTTGCTAAAAAAATAATTAAAAAAAAATTATAATTGTAATAAAAGTAATACTATTAGGCATGGTCTAAACCCAGTAGTGTGTTTGGCAAGGCCACTGCAACTGGGACACTGGAATAATAAAAGCTACTGATACGGTAATCAGACTCCGGAAGGAGGATGAAAGTTGTGTTGTTTTGACTGTTTAGTTGTAAAAGCAAGTCTGCTTCATTCTAACATCTAAAAAAAAAATAAAAATGTTTTGCTTAGGGAATTTAGACATAAAATTTAAGAACTTCATAGTAAACTTGAACCTCATATTGACAGGCAAGATACCCTTTCTGTTAGTGAGGCCAGAATTCAAATTCTGGAAAAGGAAACTTGAACGGTGCAGGAATTCTCACAGGTTTGTAGTCACGTGGTTTTGGTTTATGTTGTAAAGTTAACTTTTTCTGAAGATACATTTAATATCAGGACTGAACTTTATTTTTTTGAAATATATTTGGAAATAATTAAAATTCCATTAAGAAATTCAACTTACAAGTGAAATCCTTTATGTATACTCAATATAGTGACTACTTTAAATTATATAGAAAATAATTTATACATCATTTTCTCAGTGGTTCTAAGGGACAAGTTGAAGAAAGTCTCATTCACTCTGACATTTTTTTCAAGCCATGAAAACCTCTATGCCAAAAAGTTTCTTACAGTTAATCAATTTTATTCTGAAAGCAAACTGAAGCATATCTATTTTTTTTTTAAAAAAGGCTACATAGATCTTTCATTTTCATGTGGTTTCATTTCCAAATATTCCATTCAGTTCAGTTTAACTTTCATTTTCAAAGATACTTAAAAAAAACACTTTAGGACAGGCTCAAATACAGCTAGAAGGAGGGAAGGAAATAGAATTAATCAATCCCCACAAATTTATGTTACAAGTAGGACAAGCTTCCTATCACAAGTGAGATTCCCAACTACCTACAAGGTGAAGTGAGCCATGTAATGGAGTATCAGAGGTGTGAATACAAATCTTGTTCCTGGCTACCAAATTAGTGCAAAGGCCATACTAACAATTAATTTGTATGAAGAGAAGGGCCAATTTCTTGCAAAAGAGTATACAGACCTTTTAACAATTAATATTAGGTTATTAGAACACAGCTTTGAGTCTGCTTCCTGACATCTTAGACACCCAGCATCCCAGTGATGGTGGCATCACTGGCTTGCTGTGCTCCAGACCTTGCAACTCAGAAGAATGCTTTTATTACTCAGAGACCTAGCAACGGTGATATTTAGTAAAATGTAAAGTCACAAAAAAAAAAAAAAAAAAATAAAACATTTTTAAAAATGTATGATTTTCTGCTGTGCTCTGTACTCCCTGTAATCAGGGAGTTCTGCTGGAATCCAAGTGGGGGAAATTTTTCATCAACATAGGCACATCAATTATGAGAATGTCAGCCCTGTTGGAAACCAGACTCAAACTGTTGTTAGGTAGGCTATTTATGAGATGACTGAAGCAAAACAGTAGAAAAATATAAAAATAAATAGAATACTTAGCAGAACAAGTAAGGTTAGAACTACATACAACTTGCATGCGAGTCCAGGTCACCATAAAAAACTGCTCCCGCCCCCCATTCCTTCAGTGGGAGTCTGGGGTTGTATCTTTGTCTTTACAATTAACTCTCTCACACGTGCGCACACACTCTCCAGGTACTTTTGAAAATCCTGACACACGGACTATGTTTGATAACACTTATCCACTGAGATGCAATCACCTTTGCTGCTAAACACAGATATTGTACACAAAACTGACAAAAGAGAATCTAGTTGATGCTGTTGCCAGTTGTATGGATCATGATAGACCTTTATATCAACAGAAGTAGAAGACTTCTCCAAAAGCAGCCTTATGACTTCTATTAAGCATGAAGCTGTATGTGGTAATTGATGACTAAACAAACAGGAAGTGACTGATTTTGAGAAGGTATTCCTACTGAATCAGCAAGTCTTGCCAAGAGTGCTTATACCAAAGAACTGCCCCCCCAAAATATCATGATACTTTCTAGGATGAAGAGGAGCTCTAGCATAGACTTACATACTATATACTAGAACTGAGGTTCCTTGACAGACCACAAAGCTGTTCCAGGGTGTCTCCAATTATTGGCATGCATTAATATCCATGTTGCAACAAAACTATCTCAGAAAACAGATTTGTTCATGTTACCAGTATTTTTGTCCAAATATATTTGGACATACAAACAACGTTACCTCTGATAACTCCAAAAGCTTTCACAAACTCCTCTGAATCTATAAAATCTGCAGAGGTCCCTGAAGAACTGAATACAGCTTCCTGAAAAAATGAATGCTTTCACTTTTATGACAGCATGCATAATTATCTCTACAGCATAGTGTTAATACTTCCTGCTCTTCCTACATCTCTGCAATCAAAAGGTAGCTTGTTAAAATACCATCTTTCTTTACAATGTGATGATATAGCATTGCCATCAGATGAGTTCCAGGTGCTCTAATCAAAACTAAAATCCTGATCATTAGAATATACAGGGTAGCAACCCAGTTTTCAGCACAGCAAAACCAGGAGGATTTTGGTTGGTTGGCTTGGTTTTGGGTTTTGCAAGCTAAAGAAATTCCACGTCAGTGGCCCAGACAATAAAGGTATATTGATTCATCAGAACTAAGGATCTGGGCCAGCAAGTATAAAGAGACATTCCCTCCAGGACAGGACAAAGCATATGGCTCTATAAATGACTCCATATGACTTCCATATGGCATTATAAATTATCTTTTCCTTACCTATGTTGTATTTGATCCAATATCTGCTATCTTTTTGTCATCCATATTTTACTGTATGCCAAAACAACTCATAACTGACAGTTAACAGTACTATATAAGCATAACTTGAAAAGGATTTTCCCATGGGCTACATATAAAGTTAGCAAAATTGTAGTCAGTCTTCAATAGCATAAAGATACTGTACAATCTCACGTGATTCATCCTAAGAGGCTCACTCGATTTCTAGATACACCAAGGGTAAAATACACACCTGAGCTCTACCACAGGAAAATCAGTAGTGCTCTGATTTACTTGCTGCTTTGCACAGAAACCATTATACACATGGCTGCATTTTGACTTCTTCCACCATGCTGTGAAGAGCACCTCAGAACTACTTACTCTGCTGAATGCTTAGCCCTTTTCAGTGGGTAAAAGGAACTGTCATCAAACCATGTAGCAAGCTTGCATTGTTTAGTTTGTTTGATTTTAATATTTCACAGAGGAATTGGCATATTCTTTCTCTGGTGTTTTCAGAGCCAAAATATTTCAGTTAGGAAGTACCCATGGGTTCATGGTCACAGATCAGCGTCATTAAGCTCATTTAGTTCTATGGTTTCAGTCTGGGAACACAAATGTATCTACCAATTATAAAAGTAATCCCTGTAGTTCTGGCAACTAGAGCTATGCAATGACCGCTAGCCTATGTTACTTCTGCAGCATGAATGTAAATGAAGTGTCTGGTTTTGTATACATGTATTCAACAGTTCTATGACTAAATCCAGATCAGAGGGATTTCAGTTCCAAAGGACAGAAAAAGATTACTGAAGACAGAGTCAGCTACATATTACACAGAGCATCTATTTAAAATAGTTAAATAATTTTATCACAAACTGTATGGAAGACTTTCACAAGTCTCACAACTAATATTCGTTAAACATAACTTGGCAGCTTTGTCACTTCTCCATCCAAGGGCTGATAGATTGCTGTCAGTGCAAACAAGAATACTTGAGTTAAGACTTTAAGGGAAAACTCGCTGGGCTTTCCTAGGCGGTGGGGGATTTTACTCTAAATAAAGGCCTTTACATAGATCACAAATGAAGCTATAGCAGTTCAACACTGGTTACCACCTGTAACTAATGAAACAACTTCAAAAAAAATATTTAAATATATGTATTGTAGAAACATACGTCCACCTTCACAAAATGCAAAGAACTTGGAGAGTATAGCCTCTATGACACACTACTGTGTATAAATACCCTTATTGCCTAATGTGAATATTCTAAAATTTACACACAGGATAAGCTGTTGACTTCAGTATTTGTTCTTT
This sequence comes from Aramus guarauna, assembly GCA_013400195.1. Taxonomy (NCBI): domain Eukaryota; kingdom Metazoa; phylum Chordata; class Aves; order Gruiformes; family Aramidae; genus Aramus; species Aramus guarauna. Next base: position 972,348 of record VXBL01001518.1, on the reverse strand, counting down.
CAAAACAACAAACACCTGCGCACACAGATTTAATTCAAAGATAGTGTTCTGAACTGGACTTCCTTCAGGTCACATCCATTTGTTTAAAGCTAGAAAACACAAAATTCAAATTCATAATTTAAGCCTGACTCTCAGTCAAATTGATTCTTTTGCTAATAGTTTAAACAGTCTTAGAAACCAATTGAAAAATTTATGAAAGGGTAAGGTCTAAAAACGGTTACACTCTCTTCTCAGTTCAAGTACCGAGTTAGTTGCATGACTTCACTTTTGCCTGTTTATTCACCTTTACTCTACTTCACCCATCATGCATCAAGTCAGCCTGAGGAAAAAAATAATGGAATAAATGGAAAGAAAATTATCTGTTTTTCTGCCCTTGAATTTTGCTGCCTGCATCAGTCTTCAAACACATTAACAGGGAAGACCAAGAAACACAACATTCAGTGTGGTAGTGCTTGTTCTGGGAATAAGCCAAGAGCTTTACTCCACAGGGACGTTAACTCAACGTTTCTTATAACTACTAAAAGGGAACCTAATAGTAATAGGGAATCTTTATAAACAATAAATAACTCAGCGCTCTCGGAATTCTTTGGGACACGGATAAATAAAATTACTTTTTGTACACTATCTGTGTTCAAGCATACAAAGAAATAGTTTTTAAAAGTCACTATCATTCTTCTACACAGTAAGCTTAGACTGCAAGGAAACTATTAAACAGCTTCAGCAAATACCAAGATCTCTCCTGCAGTTTGGGAGTTTTGGATCAGTTCAAATACAGGTTAATGCACATGGAAGGAACCATTCATTTAAGCAGCACTACCCATTTAAAGTGTTATCAAAGCTTGAAACATTGCAGTGTTTTCTAACAGAACTCTGAGATGGCACAGAACAAGACAAAATTCAGCTACTTATAAATGGAAAAAAAAAAACCCCTCTTGTTTTCCAAGTGTAAGGAAGTTAAGCACACTACCATGGTCAGATTCAAATGCAGAAGTTTTTATTTTGCCTATTAAAATCCACTCAGCAATAAAGTGAATTGTCTATTCCCCAGAGCTATTTTGTCTTAAAAATACAATGTAGTGGCGTCTTCTGTTGTAGACTTCAAGCATTGTCTTCCTCTACTAGATATTACAGATTATTGCAAGTCTGAATATACTTAATAGATAAACGTCTACTGCTCTGAAGAGAGCTGAAGTCTGTGCAGTGCAACAATAGTATAAATTGGAGGATATTTTCTGATTCAAAAGGCTACAAGTGTTTTCACACATTTTATCAACTGCCATTCCTCTTATATCATCTTTCACACAATCATTTGTAATGTGAATACTAGAGATGATATCAATAATTTTCATTTTTTTCAGTATGTTGCATTTGATGCTAGGTACAAGTTAAAAACATTACAGTACATATACCAATAATGTTTGATTACTATCTCTGGGTTTCCCAGTGCTACTTCAGTTTTGGAGGGGGTTTTCTTGGGCTTTTTTTGTTTATTGTTTGTTTTTTGGGTTTTTTTGGGTTTGTGGGTTATTTTTTTTAAGTCAGCAAAGTACAGCAAAAGGATGGGAAAAATTAATTTAGAACATGCTTTCTGGGTAAAAATGATCTGACAAAAGAATATCAGTATCCTTAGGGGTTAAAGGAAAGATTAAAGATGGATACTTCTCCTCTTTCTCTAGCAGAAATAAAAGTAAAAGAAATCTCTTTTTCTTAGCTTGGGTAAATCTGTTCCACTCTCAACACTAGTTCCCGTGACTCCCCTTATATCTAGACTATTGTTCTGTGACTTCTCCACTTTCTAGTAATCCAAAACTACAAGCTAAGGTTCATTTATTACACCAACTGTAGTGCTAATTCACATTCCAGAACCTTATATACATTTTTACCATGCAATATTAATAAGTGATCAATTATGTAAGCATAATTTTACACATAAGATCCTTTATGATTATTCCATAAAAAGATTTAAATTTGTTTTTATCACATACATATATTACTTTTAAAATTAAAAATAATAAAAAAAACATATTCCAAAACCTCTCATAAGCTTTTAATTAGCAATGGTCTATTATTAACAAGATTTACTTGTTTCATCAAGTTTCTACTTACTATATTACTATAGCAGAGCTGCAAAAAGGACAACTAGTTTTACCATGGCTTTTTTTTTTATAACACTAAGAAAATTACAATAGGTTAGCCTATTTACATTTGTTTCTACCATGAAAATACAGCTTGTTTGTGTTTAAACAAGTGACGAACAAATTAGTTCAGAAGAGAAATGATGGTGCAGTCAAAACAGGTAGCAATTTAAGACTTATGTTTCATTCCAGTAGTCACAAGGAGCAGTGCAATTAAATCAGCCAGCAACAGCCAAAAAATGAAATCCAAAAAGTTCCTTAGAGCCAATAACAAAATTTACTTATAACATTTAATGAAAAATATCAAATCAAATGTGTCTGGGCTTGGCAATTGTAAAACCTCTCCTGATATTGGTATGCAGATAAGTAAAAAAAATGAATTATCACTTTCTCAGACACTTTCATGTCTGAGTTAGAGAGTGAATAAAATTAATTAGCTAGTAGACTTTCATTATATCGTAATCGGAAGCATTATTCCTTACCTAGTTGCTGAATACTCTCTTAAGATTGATAACATACACTATACCAGTATACACATACCAATTCATAAGCACAAAACTACAAAAAAATACATATCCAATTAACAAGTGCAAGAATACTCAAATATAGATCAGGATTTTTTTTTTTTTTTTTTCAAATTGATCATGCTTTATTTCTTTCTTAATTGAAGGACAAATTCAAAAAATGCCAGTGATTGCTACCTAAACCATCCACAGAATTTGTTAGGTGACTTTGGCTTGGTTGGTTGAGTGGGGTTTGGGTTTGTTTTGCTCAAATGCAGAGGAAGAGCTTTAAAAAATTGTATCAAAACAAAGAAGGCTTTAGATGCAGTGGGGAACATTTTTTCTTTCATAATAAATAATAATTTTACTACAAACTATCATCTAATTCTGGTTTTAAAGACAGGTCAGATGCTAAAGCCTATTTAAGAATAAGGGAAGTGTTTTTATAGTCTTCAGCTGTGTTTCAGTTAGCCCTCTGCTCTGTATAATTCCCTTCCCTAGCCAGGAACAGGTAACCAGAAAAACTGGACACTTTGCTGTGACAGATCTGATCTTTTGTTTGATTTTGGAATATGGGAAAGTCAAGTGCTCATTCTTTCAGAACACAGCTTTATGCCTACATAAGGGTGCGTTCTCCTGGTAGCATCAATGGGCACTCCGAAGTGCTAACAGTATCAATACCATACATTGCTACAGCACCATTCACCTGAAGGCTATCGGTTGCCATCAGCTAATGTATGATCAATTTTGAAATACAGATTTTATGTCCTGGGTAAGCAGCTGCCAAGAAGCTGACACTTTTGAAGCAGTTACAACAACCGAAAATCTGCCTAAGTGATATGATCTTTTGTGCAAGATGGATGAGAAAGAAAAAAAAAAGAAACCACACCAGGACCCTGAGGATTCTGTAATTTTATTAACAGGAATGGGAGCAGTAGCCTTTGGATCCAGAAAACATATGTATTAACTACTGTGCAGACTACTTTCTCCAGCCTCTTAGGACAGTTCACTCTGCTCTGAGCTGCCTAATTTTGTATGTGCTCAATTCATTTAACTTTTCTAAAAATAGAAGACAGAGTACATCTGGAGACAAAATAAGCTGGAATTTTTACTATTGTGTTTAAAATAAACATGACACTTCTGTATGTAGGAATTTGTGTTCAGTCTCTGTCACGAGATCAAATAAAAGGAGTGAAGTTTGCTAATTCATCACAGGTCACCTACCTCTACAAAAGAAAGAACTTTACAATTTCCTTTTGTTTTTTCCTATGAAGGAAAACCAACAAAAGATAACATGATAAATAGTTTGGAGCCCGATTTTATTTTCTAGGTAAATAAATAGGTAAGGATAAGCTTGTATATCTACATGAGAATAAAAGTGTACTACAAATATTTCCTTGACACGCACAAAAATCCAAATTACAACATCATCCTGTGAAGCAGAGAACACACTACTGAATATACCATATAAATAGAAATAAACCTGACAATTTCATTGTACATGCTGAACAAAGGCAAAGCAAAAATATGGTACTATCAAAGAAAAAATAGTTAGATTTTTAGAAGTAAATTATTTACTTTTGCTACTACGTATTTGGCACCTATTCTAATTAGAGACATTCTTTAATGCCTAACCACAACACCCTGAATATAATGCGAGTTCATTCAGAATCAGATTTGGATGCTGTCAGAGAAGTAATAAACATAAAAGTATCCACATGTTATAGCATTCCCTCTCCAACAGGAATCTCCGTGCTAATCCTATGAGTAAAGACTACCTAAATTAACATCTTTAGTATCAATTGAATACCAACAATCATTCTTCTTCACACAGTTGCTTCTCTCAAAGCACTGGCTCTGTAAAATTGGAACTGCTTTTTGCACGCAGCAATTTACTAACCCAGTTTGGGAGTTTCACCCTAACCTGTCCCCAAGGGGAATCTGGAGAACAGAAGGCTAAACAGCTAAGGGACTGGAGAGGGACTTTGAGACCTGACAAACCGCCTTTGCTAACAGTGAAGCAGAATGTTAGGAAGAACTTAAGATGGTAATTTGCCAGCCTCAGTTACATCATTTGCACACTTGAGGCTGATTAGTTATATCGTCTGGAAGTGAAGAGTTTTCATACTATGATCATCATTACCATTTATAAAATATTTCAAGCAGACTAAAGATTATATAAATACATAATTTTTGCTTATATATCTTGCTATTATTACAATAAGTCAAAATATCTCACAGACATAAAGATTTATTCAGAACACTGATGGCCTTGAAGTATTTGCCTTCAGATTATTTAGACAAAGCAGGGAAGTGCTATTTGACCCGGTTTTCCAATTTAAAAAAAAAAAAAAAAAAGGCAAGTACATAGAAATTGAAAGGCATGCAGGAAGCCTGTAGGGAAATACAGATCTGAAATCAAGTGATATGTTTTAAAATATAGCACTAATGAATGGAATAACCTTCCTCTTTTGTGTGGGGTAAGCATGCAGAATCCTTTGTCTTGCTAAATAAACCATATATAGACTTGAACTTCTGAGAAATCTTTTGCAAGTCCTTGAGGTCATCTTTTGGAAATAACCTCACGTCACTTCGTGTATAACCCTCACGTTACTTCGTGTATAACCCTCACGTTACTTCGTGTATAACCCTCACGAAACTGTAAATTTACCCCATGTCCTCATTTTTTTCCCCCTTGCTTAAAGAGAAAGGATCATCATAAAATTCAAGCTAGTTGCTAACCAAGTTTTGGCAGTGTTTTGTAAGACATTGTCTCATCATAAGAATCCCTGCAGCAAAGTTGCCATTTAGAAAACAGATTACCAATGTAATTCTTTGATTAATTCCTTGTGTGCACTACCAGCAACTCAATCTTTGAATGTAATAAAATAAGAGCAGATGGACAGCTCCCCGACCCAGCAAAACTGCACAAAGCCAGGACAGAAGCTTCATTCACACACTAATCCTAGACTTCTAAGCCCAATAAAAAGTTGTCCTTAGTATGAGGAAATACATTTTCACATGAATTACTTTCAGATATAGCAATCCTAAAAAATGTTTTCTCAGTCAAAAAAATGGAACTCTACTTCAGTTCATGTGTAAGAAACTCCTGTGTACAGTGACTGAAATCAGTCTGGATTCCTGCCTGCCATACCAAGGACTACATTTTATTCTTTTTCTATCCAAAGAACTGTTACTACAGTTTGTGAAGAAAATAAATCCAGTCTTATGGATGAGGAAATAAAAACTTTGCATTCCAAACATGAATTTATTTTTCCAAGTAGAGTTTTAGAAAGCAAGAGCAAATAATTTAGTATTAAACACAGAGCACTGCAACACTTTTCTTCAGAGACTTGTTGTGTCTACAAGGCAATATCCTCTCAATTTAATGATACCAACTTGCTGGCTAAGAACTATACAAAAGCAGTTTGTGTTTTATTCTTTTTGGTAGCCTAAAGAGTAAGAGGTGAACATTAGACTAAAGATAATTAAAAACTAACTGCTTCCACCTGCTATGATTTCTGAATATTCAAGATCCCACCTTATGCCTCAGCTTTGCTAATAACCAGCATTCAATAAACTGAACTTATTCTATATTAACCAATACTGTAAGCCCTTCGGCATGTTAACCACTGGATTGCAAGCAGAAAGATGATATGCCCAATCTTTAATACATGCCAAGGAAAACAATATTTAACCATGGAAAACATGGGGTTTGAAGCATTACTGTAGAGTTCAAATGGTACCAAGAAGTTCTTTAACAGCTACTAAGTTAACAGCAACAAATAAAAGGCTACATGGAAATTTCCAAACAGTCTTTTGATAGCAATTCATTTAATATTTAACAGCAACTCTTTTTGAAAGGTATGCTTATAAAACAGAGAAGGCTGTTCACGGGAGCTCTACTACTGAGTACTTTCACATATTTTAAATCAACATAGCTTGGAAAACAGCTCTATGAACATCAGATTACATATGTCTTTAAATTCTTATTATGCCACTTAGGACTCATTTTTTATTATATTGAAATATTCTTTATATGTCTTGTAGGGTTTTTTTTGCTGCTGGATTAAATTAAGAATACAATGCATCTGCATCAGATTGAATTACAGACACTGAGATTTGGTTCACTGAACTCAAATAGTAATTCAATATTTAGAAAGTTAATGAACAAAAAGATTTTATTGGAGGTTTTCTGTTGTTCTGTAGTTTAATTGGGTTTTTCCCCCTTTGATTATTTTTTTTATTTGCAGCTAGCAAGTTCCACTCAATGCTAGCTACTTTGATGTAAAAAAAAAAAATCTATATATCCTACAGTCTGTGAGTGGGCAATAAAAAATGTCTTCATATGGAAAAAACACTGAGGAGCCATTTCAATACATTTTTTTAGATGACAAACAAAAACTTGTTTGAATTTCAATCTGTAAAATGACACTAGAGGTTTCCACAGTATAGAGAATTCTCTCCCACATTAGTATTATATTCTTTTATGATTTTCAAAAGACACTTCTGAGTTAAACTTCATATCTATATTCATTAGCCATAAAGACAACAATGTATGGCTCAGATCATAAAAATGAAGGAACATTAACCCTTTTCTCCCCCTGCCCCCCCTTTTTTTGTTAAAGAAATTATGCTATTTGGAACCTATGAAATAAATAAAACAGTGACGGTGATTCTACTTCATATTCTCCCTCATGAGCAACTCCGTGACCTATTATGAAACAAACAAAAAGACACCCCCCCAAGTGTATGTATTCTTGCAAGTCTCCTCTTCTGTAATTAGCTGTACCTTGACTACTTTCTGAATATATTTCCAGATCAAGGATCATTATTATAGTAAAATATGTATATATTATTAACTAAGTGCTTAAAAGTTTACCAGAACAATTCTAATGTCCATTAACAAAGTATGTTCGGAATTCATATCAAAATGAACGTAAGCTAAAGGTCATAAGAAACTTCACCTGAAAAATCAAGGGAGGTGATTCTGCCCCTCTACTCCACTCTCATGAGACCCCACCTGGAGTACTGCATCCAGCTCTGGGATCCCTAGCACAAGAAAGACATGGACCTGCTGGAGCAAGTCCAGAGGAGGGACATGAAGAACATCAGAGGGCTGGAGCACCTCTCCTATGAAGAGAGGCTGACAGAGTTGGGCTTGTTGAGCCTGCAGAAGAGAAGGCTCTGAGGGGACCTTATAGCACCTTCCAGCACCTGAAGGAGGCCTGCAGCAAAGCTGGAGGGGGACTGTTTACCAGGGCAGGGAGCGACAGGACAAGGGCTAATGGCCTTACGCTGAAGGAGGGTAAATTTGGATCAGATATTGGGAAGAAGTTGTTCACTGTGAGGATGGCAAGGCACTGGAACAGGTTGCCCAGAGGAGCTGTGGATGCCCCTGGATCCCTGGAAGGGTCCAAGGCCAGGTTGGATGGGGCTTTGGGCAACGTGGTCTGGTGGAGGGTGTCCCTGCCCATGGCAGGGGAGTTGGAACTAGGTGATCTGTGAGGTCCCTTCCAACCCAAACCACTCTATGGTTCTATGAGAATATGACACAATCCTTCATACAGGATGAGCAAAAACCCAAAGACTATAGAGCAGTTGGATTTTATTGATCAAGCAATACCATGTCTTCCTTCCAGTTTTAATTTGCTTAGATAACAGATGTTCTGTGATAACTGAATACAGATACATGTGTAGAAAAGGGCAGGAAGGAAGCAATTTCCTACTCAATCTGATTGCACCCTTGGGGATTTGGTTTGTGTAGTAAAGAAAATATTGATCCGAAAGTCTTAAGTAGTTGTGTATCACTGATACAGCTTCTTGCATCTCTGCAGCCTGAACAGAAAAGCAAAAATTTCCCGTCTCATACATGTAAAGGCAAGTGTCTATTAATCACCTATAAAATACAAGTTTTTGAAAACAACTTTAAATGCACAATCTTTAAATCTTGTTTTCAGACATGTTAATACCAGTTATCTCTGCCCTGAACTTTCTATTACATAATTTTTGGATTTGTATCAAACTTGACACCTATATAGTTGATTAGTTATAAAAATTAAATGGTTTTTGTCACAGCACTCCATTCAGTTGAAAAAACTGAAGCTTGATGCTGTAAGATGCTATGAATATGGGTTTTATAAGAAAGTGAACAAACTTATGGAAGAGAAATCCACCATGAATTGTTTAATGCACACCAACTATATTGGGCTCAGAAGATTCATTCAAATTGCAAACAGGTGAAGGTTTGGAGAAGAATGATTATATACACCAGCCTCGCTTAAATATTCCTCTGTAAGTATCCATTTGGGGCAAATGGTTACAAAAAGAATATCTGGCTATATAGGTCTCTGATACAAACCTGTTCATTGTGTTCTTAATCAACAAATGGGAATTATTTACTTAGATTTTTGAAAATGTTTTGCTTTGGTTTAGGTAAAATCAAAAGGAAGAAAGCAGGGCAGACAAGCCCCCATAAAGAAGTTAAATGCTTGGAATCAGTACGGCTAAAAGGATTACAGTCACCTGCCACAGCACACACATACAAGGTTTGTGTCAAAAATTGCAAGTTATACACATGGCTGTGTCCAGGAATATGCTCCTTATATTATTAGCCAGTTCACAGGTAGAAGCAAAAAGAGCTAAAGATGACAGACAACACGTCAAAGAAATCTGGTGACTTAAAGCCTATGAATGAGATCTAGCCTGTACACGTTTGTTTTCATTGTCTTAACATTTGCTTTGTTGTTACATCTTGGGAAGGAAGATACAGAATGGAAATACCTATACCCAATTACTTTCAGAAGACATGACGCATGTGCATTGAATCCGGTGCTCTTGTTTCTTTCATTTGCCATTCTTCACATACTCCTTTTTAAAATTGTCCTTAGACAAACATTAGGGGAAACATTCTAATTAATCAAATTAATTCTGAAATCGAAAGTGTCATTCTGTAATTGAGGGACAGCTGGCTGTTACTGTGATAATACGTCCTCAAATGAAGATCTTTTCCACTGGAATACGTTGCTCCCCCTGATTATAGGTTAAATGCCCAGAATTAAACTCCCATTCATAAGGATTTGAAAGCCTGAGCTTAAGACTTGTCTTCCATATGTGCCTGTTCTCACAGAACAGTGGATGCTACTCCATAACTGCCCACAAGAGCAAACAAACAGAACAAAACCATGGCTACAGGGAACATCTTTAAACTATAAATGGTTATTAACTGAGATAGAGTACATGCTGTGCACCTTATTACAGTCTGGCAAAATTACTGTGACTGGAAAAACGCCAAAAGCCTTAAGATTTCCTTACTTAATATATAACATTTGAGCAATACAATGATTTCTTAGGCGATTTTTATGCCACTGGCCATCATGTAAGTATTACTGCGTAACAGTGTTTCTGCAATCAAATATAAGCATTTTCTCTACCCATCATTGCAATATTTTACCAATTTAAACAGGAGGCATAGAAAGGAAAATGGACTCAAACTGGGGGCTTTAAAATATTTTGATACTTTATAAAACCCAACAGCACATAAGAAGAGTATATTTATAGTTCACAGGGTAAACGATCATAAGCTATACTCTTCCTGCATCTAAAAGGCAGCAAACTCCAATCCTGACCTAAATGCATTTCACACCGAGTAACTGAAGACCACAAGACAGCGCTCATGAGCTTTGGTCTCAAATATAGAACCAAATTTCTGAATGGTTTTCTCTAACACATACACAAATGAAGATCCATGCTGGAGTAGGAGTTCCAATTGATTTTACCAGGAGTTAATGTGGTTTAGTCTGCAGTACACAAACACATGTTTACCATTCACTACAGATGCTACATGGATCATATTGCCCAAAGTTACAAGGCTGAGTTGCTGCTGCAGGCTAGAATAATACTTCTTTTTCAGCAAATGAATTTTGTTTACTGCCTTTGCTGCTCAGTGAGTGAAAAACCATCAAGTTTGGAGCTGAAAATGCAATAGAATCAGCAGATGAACTCTGTGGATCCATGCAGCTAATTGTTTTGCTTTTGGCTATGGCATATGTATTACTTGACTGCTAATTTCATGCTCTGATACTGCTTCTTTATAGCAGCAGATGAAACTCAAGCTCTAGTACCCTGCTCAAAGAGGCTGATAAATATGTATTCCACCCCTTTGCAATATGTTTGACACACTCCTCACCCATTGTTATGCTTCCCTTTTATTAAGTATAAAAACAGTCCCCTATTCTTGCCATTGTCAAACCAAATTTATATATGCTCCTGGCTTATTCAGTTTGCAAAAAAGGAATTCTAATTTTCCTGTTTACAGAAACCCTCTTACAAATTTGTTGTGTCTGTAGACGATTTAGGTTTCTGGTGGGGGTACACATGCTGTACGCTTCTAAAAAACTTCGAGAATAATAGAAGCACATTTCTCTGCAGATCAGCAAATAAACACTGAGGAAATCATACCATTCCATGTGCACGACTGAACTTACCAATTTGAATTTGACTGAACTTACCAAGCTGAAATTCAGATTTCTCTGGGAACAGCAAGTATTGCTACTGTCGCTAATTCAGACCTACATGGCTCTACGGACTGAGATGAAGATACAGCCTAAGACTGAAAATACTAAAGCTTTGGCTGGACCCCAAATTATTTGAACAGCATGATGTGAAAGCAACATTTCTAATGTTACCTTTAAAAGAAGAAAAAGGAGACAGAGAATATTGCAAACTATCATATCCACGACAATTACATAATAGTGGATCATACATGAATGACAGAAAAAGAGAACGTTTGTGAAATGAAGAACAAATGGGATGAAAACAAAAAAGCAAGTCTAAGGAGACAAATCCTGCTGGTCTCAATCAAATAGATACTTATTTCTACTGAAACACTGCACTAAGATTATATGTTCTTACACCACCAATGTACCAGGAACTAGCTGCAATATTTTAGCTGTGAAAGAACCTGTAACTGTTGCATTCCCCTATTTAAGTGAAATGCCTCCTCCTCTTGTTTTCCTGGGTTTGGGGGGTTTTTCTTCGTTTGTTTGGGTTTTTTTAAGGAGGAGGGATAATTAAGGAGAGGATCTAGAAGTCAGATGGTAAACAGGAGATGGAAAATTAAAAATAAAAATTAGGAGAACTGAGGCACTCCAGACACGTCAAGAACGAGAGGACTCGGAATCAGTCAGTCTTTGCTATACTCACATATGAAATCTAAGAAATGCCAAAAACCCTTCAAGTCCTAGTGTATGCAAACTTTCAAGTTCATACTTATTTGTGAATTTAGCAAATATATTTATGTACATGCGTTTATATACATAAAAATAAACACACACACACACGACAGGCATACAATTTTAGATCCTGGGCAACACAAATCTGGTTTCCTATAGAACAAATCTTCATCATTGCCTAGCAACCAGAGCTATTTTTATGCCAAACTGTAATAATTCAACATTTCAGCTGTCTTTACTGAGATTTAGGAATGAGGGAGATCACTTAAATCCCATTTCTTCCCATTTGTCCTTCCACTTCTCTGACATTTGAACTTCTCGAAACCAAAAATCACTCCTTTACAGAAGCCAAGTTAGGACAATTTCAGCATATAAAATACAAGTCTGAGGAAAATTCTGAGTGACAGAAAAGGACACTATTCAGTAAACACTCCTTTCATTCCACGTATAGGTATGGTTTACCATAATTTATATTTCCTATTTTCAGAACCCTCTGTAGGTTCTGATGCAATAATAAAAGGTCTGTGCAGTTAACGCTGTGTAATGATGTGCAAGCACAACTGACTCCTGTTTTAAGGGCTAGGTCATAACAGAACAGTCATACGGTCGTGACAGTACATAAAAGGCATTTTACTGAACATTTTGAACTGTTGTATTCCATTTTAATTACAAAATTCACTAGAAGTAGTGAATTAATACTATTACCATAGCATTTTGTACAAACAAGTTGACCAAAACTGAGATTCCCTTATGAGAATTATAGCAAACATGATGAATGGGAGTTTAAAGCCAAAAAAAAAACCAGGTATAATGCTTTCCCAAATCCAAAGCCTGTTCCTCTCAGCAAAAAAAAAAAAGGGTAGATATATTATGTGAGAATAACATCCCTGAAAGTATATAAGGAAAATATGATATATGAGGTATTAAAAGACTTGGTCCTGCATATTCAAACTGTTTGGGCTATCTTGAAGACAAACTTCGACATATTCCTGCACATCTCAACTCAAATTTTATTTAACATGTTCTATAAAATCAGAAGCAAAAAGACTTGAAACACATGGTTTTATTTGAAGTGAAAGATGAAATTGATGCATACATATAGCACCAGAAAGTAAAAAGATGTGTGTCTAGCAATTCTCATGATGAAAAATTCTACGAGCTATTAACATTACATAACCTGAAAATGCACAGGATTGAAATGCACGAAGGAAAGATGAACCAAAATACAGCATTTACCTACAGTTTTCCACTAATAATTCATATAGGCAAGAAACCTACAGAAACCCCAAAGCATTCTACTGTCAAGGCTGTCACTTCCAACCAAATAATATGCTTTGGCCACAGCATACAACCATCTTCTATACTGTCTTCAAGTACAAATATGAAATCTAGCACAATAAGAACTCAAAGGTCCCTCTGAGACAAGCTCTAGTCCTGGTTTAGAAACTCAAACACCTCCCAGTGACACTGGCTTTAGGGTAACTGAGCTTCGGTGTTGGTTCCAACAGCAGAAAGCACCTAATTGCTTTAAGATGTGCTACATTTCAAAAATCTGAGTGGTTAGAGGATCGCACAGACTGGAATCAGGAGAACTTGGCTAATATTTATTTACAAATATATTTATCTTTTTTGGTCAATAAATCCCATAGATTTAGCGATAAATCAAAAGGCAATTGCAATTGTTTCTTAACTATGAGATGCACAAACTATTTACTGATCTGCAGAAACTGCAGATCTTCTATCTTTTTAAATACTATAAAAATCTGTAAAGTTGCTTTACTCTGTAGGGGTTTTCCCAGAAATAGGTTTAGGCAAGGTACCTTTTCTCAGCTGTTCATTCTGGAATTTTAGTTCTTTCTATGACACCTCCAGGAAAGTAGTGTTTGACAGAAAACACTCTTGAAGCCCAAGAACCACATTCTGTCACATTTCAGGAAATAAATTATAATTCCCTAGAAAAATCTATGGATCTATATAAAAGCAAAAAATGATAGAATAATTTGATCCTTTAAATGTTCATTTTTGTCCTCCATTATGGTGGGTCAATGCTAGCCTGAGTACTTTTACTAAATATTAACATAACGCAATCTAAAATAAGTAAAGGATATTAAGATAACTTATTACTGATGCTTATATAAAAATCACCTGTAATAGAAATACAATTCAGACACTAGGACAAGGAGCCAAAGACGACACAGACAAATAAATTCCAATTAGAATTTCAGTTGACACAGGCAAGATAAGTTTCCTATGGTACACAGCAGGCACCATTTGATTCTCTTCCCTAAATTGCAAACATATCAAACATTGTGTGTACCAACCACGTTTGCGATCTCCAAGCACGATCGGGCCTTTTGATAATTGAGGCAATGTAAAAGTATATTATTACATATAATACTTGTCCCTTAAAAACCTAAAATTTTAAAAACACAAAACAGACAAACAAGTGAGAGCCACAGAAAGCGTAAATCCCCTCAAAGAATAAAACTGTCACAGCCAACAAATCATTAACATCCAAACATTCACCATTCGCTAGCCTATATTATTTCTTCCAGATTTTGCTTTTCTATACTGTTTATTAGCAAAATTACAGTGGACAGTTGGAACAACTTTTTCTTAAATGGACTGTTACTACACCAATTGCTCCTCCTCTTTTTTCCTTTTTTTTTTTCCTTCCAGGATTCAGTGTAAAAGTCAAGTGCAGATCTCCAAAACTTGCCATCCATACAGGTGCATATCTAAATATATTGAAAACATTTACAATATCATTTCCCACAAATATAGGCAAAGAAGCCCAATGATACAACAAAGTTTCTTCCCAGCTCGGATGCTCAGTAGTTATGTTTTAACTTATAAAAATTACTTTGAGTATCTAATGTAGAATGTTCCTTTAGGAGCTTTGGGTATTATTATAATTGCAAATTATTACCTCCTATGTTAGCTCTGTTCTTCCAACAGTCATCAAATAAGAAAGTGTCCTCAAACTACCTTATTATTTGCCAAAGATATGTCCTAATTTTCAGTTTATCCAAGTCCAGATTTCTATCATTACATATATTTTCTAGAACATTGTTGTGTGTGTGGTAATGGCAGTGTAAATGGCAGTCCAGCTATGCAAGGAAATTATAATTTCATTCTTCACTAGTTACATCAAGGAGTGTAAAGTCCTTGGCTACAGTATTGACTAATAGGTATAGCTGTGTATCATTCTTAAATCTGTCTATAAAAAGACCACAAAGATGTTCTTCTATGGAGCAGAGGAGTATTTGATAAAGAGGATATTAAAAATTATGACCTTCAACATATAAACTGAACCCCATTGTTTAATTATTATATTTGATATCTTTAAAATAATTTTAAAAAAATAAAAAAAAAATCAAAGAACATCTACACATTTTAACGTAATTTTTTTTTTTAATGCCATTACCTCAGTCATTCAAGCCAGTCTATGAAAACTAGGTCAGGCCACGTAATTTAATTCATGTAATTCTGTTTTTCTCTTTCCATTCAGGTTTCATTCTTTTGTGGCTTCAACCCAAGGAAACATTACTTCAAGAAATAAATCAGAACTGTACAGTTTCATTTTATTTTTTTTTAAACTCTATGATTGGCTTAAGAACAAGTCAACTTAAGCCCAACAGATGCAAGATGAGGTTTGTATTAAATACGGGTTTCTGAATGAGAATAAGAATAAAAATATAAGGTTCTATTTACTAACATTCTCCCCATTAAAAAAAAAAAAAATGAAAGGATGCTAAGAAAGATTAGACTACTAGTCTCAACTGTGCAGCTAACGTTAAAGCAGCAGGGGCAATTTCAAACATCTTCATAGTCAGAACCTTCCATCAGGAGGACTTGTAATGAATAAAACTTGTTGATAAGTGTTTTAGGATTTGCTCAAGCATATGAAGGAAATTTAAAAAAAAAACAAAAACAAAAACAAAAAAAAAAAAACCACAAAAAATCCAAATAAAACCAGCCAAAAGT
Organism: Aramus guarauna; assembly: GCA_013400195.1. Taxonomy (NCBI): domain Eukaryota; kingdom Metazoa; phylum Chordata; class Aves; order Gruiformes; family Aramidae; genus Aramus; species Aramus guarauna. Next base: position 956,490 of record VXBL01001518.1, on the reverse strand, counting down.
CTTTCCTATGATGGACAGTTAAGGCATGGCACCATCTTTTACAGTTAACTCTGCCCCCATTCTTACTGTTACCTAACATTTTTGACCAAAGATGATCCCATGGGTATGAAATAAACATAAAGGTAAACCCTTTCACTGCAAGTGCAACTTATTTTACAGAACCAGCAGAAGAAAAAAAATTCCAGGGCATTCCTAGTCATATTTCAGACATATTTAAGACAGATTTGCATTACCACTCAATTCAGAAAGGCAACATGTAAACCTCTTGTTTCACACGGAATCATTACTGAACATTTATCTTTAATTAATTAGTACAACTAGAGACAAACCACACAATGTTATATGGGTTATCCATCACAAAATAAAAGCTGCATTGAACACTTGCTTTTCACATTTGGTAGCTTATGAAATGCTTTCTAAAATTATTTCTAAACAAAACCCTCTGAAAGGTGTTTTAATGCTGATGCCAGACTGGCCAAAAAAAAACCCTACCAAAAAAAACCACTCACACCTAGCTTCACACATCCAGCTTCCACCATGTGTTCTGTCAGGCTAATATTTGATTTAGAACACATTTGCTTTTGACAATTACCCTCTTCAAAAGGATCAGTATGGCATGCATTGTTGCTAATACTCCACAAAAAAATTTAGCAGAAAACTTTCCATTTTGGATCAGAAGTACTGTGCAAAGTATAGAATACAATTAAAGTGGAGTATTACAACAATTTTTTCCTGAGATCATTGTTTAACCATAAAAGCAGTATTAGCTAGTATTTTCTAAACATTTACCATTGGAGATACATTAAAGTTTTAAAGTTGTTTTGTTTTTTTTTATCTGTAATGCCTTAAATGGCCTAGTTTTCCAGAAATTGAAATAGCTAAGTATATACCTTCTGGGAAAAAAAGTTGAAGCACCTTAGAAAATTGCTAATCATTCATGAGCCTGCTTTTTTATTTTCAGTTGCAGATGTTTCACCTCTCTTGGGTGTTTCCCACACAGGGACAAAAGAGAAAGGACCTTGAGAGAAAAATGCTCAAATCCATCAATTTGTTGAATTAATTACTTAAGAAGCAAGATTAAAAGACCACCAATTTGTACTTGTAGTTGTTTACTAAAGAAAGATCAAGGTATTTGTCTGAAGTATCTAACGACTGCTGCTTTCATAAACAGAAGCAACAAGGCAAAAGCAAGACAGAACAGTCAGCTGGCTACCGTGGCAGACTTTCTGACAGTGGGATACAGGCACTGAGATGAAACAGTCATCTTAGCAATTGAGTGGAAATTAGCCTTTTAAAACTAACCCAATAGAACATTAAAAATCAAAACACAGAAAGAAACTTTCCTACATTTTTGCAGGATGATAGTGATGGAAAAGTTTATACTTCGCTACATCACAAAAGAAGAAAATTCAACAACACTTATGCAGAATAAATGTGTATCATAGCTGTTAAATGTAATTGAGCTTTCTAACATCTTGAAGTAGTATGCAAGCTTATAAAGTGATAAATGAAATGCGCAGCTGAATTTCTAAGCATGGACATTAACCTAGAATTCTAGGTTAATTTCACATATTAAAAGTCATAGAAGAAATTGTTATTAGCAGCAGTGAGAATGTATTCAGGTTGAACAATGCAATCACAAATTGTGTAAGAGCTAATTTCTGGTCACTTTACTCTGATACTTCTGACTACAGAATAAATTATATATGTTCCACAATAAATAAAATACCAGTCCTTATTCACCAAGCAGCATGTGTATCTGTATTGTCCACATAAACAAGGGCAAATGGCAAACAGGAAAGCAAGTCAGGAGACATTTAATTGGCATCCCACTGAGATCTTGGCTTCTGTGATTCAGAAGCTCTAAAAACCATTTTTTCTTCCATATAAATATTTCAAGGGAGACAGGATCAAAGCCTCTTCCATTTTGCAGGTATCTCATAGCTTTCATCCTAACTAAACATAAAAATAGTTAGAAATTATATTCTGCAAGGGCAGACAGAATTACTCTTCCTCCACAAAGGGCTAAGAGTGGAACAATCTAATCCAATTAGAGGCACCTGGTGATAGGACTGGCAAGCTCTGGAGAATCAAATCCAAAGTGGCAAACATCCAGCAGAGACAAATTAGGGTGCAAGACAGGGAAATGCCACTTTGTAGAGACTCAGATGTTGAAGTAAGACCTCAAATGGAAAAATACTCAAAGTCTCAGTGTCCTCTCCTCCCTGCCCCCTCAGCCGAAATACCTAATCTATGAATTTCATGACACAGTCTCTTGCAAAACTCCTTTCCTTCTTGCACAAGAACAAGCAAGGATGTGGAATATTCCATTTCCACTGAGTGTACTGTGTAGACATATCTGTGGAGTATATCCAGTTTCTGTGTTCCTTAGTTCATTAGCAACTCATGTACTCTATTTGTAGGTAATTCTTACTCACAGGTGGACTGCTTCTGTGATATACTGTCTGCTTAGCAAGTAGCTTCACTTGCTAATCAGAGCTCTAGTACAAGATCTTTTTCAGGAAGTTAATTGAGAATCAATAATACAACTGGATGAATACACAGACTTCCTGATTTAGTGTGCATGCATTTTATTCATTCAACTTCAGTTAAAAACAGCAAGCTCCCTGTAGAAGTGTTAGAACAAGTTGTTTATTTAAAAAAAAAAAAAAAAGAGATTTCTCATCTTTGAAGAATTTGCCTTCAGCCACAGGAAAAACAGATGGTCAAACCGGTTATGAGGACCAAACTCTTCTGTGCTTTAAAAAGGTGGTCAGGATCACACGTACTTGAGCTCTTCCCTGCATTTCTTGTTTTGCCAGCATGTGTAGATCAATACAGAATGCTGGGAAGCGCTCCTTACTTTCTGATGAGTGGAATTAACTCTATAGATATTTCAAAACTACTTGTCTATGCCATGGCTGCCTGTGGAATCACAAAACCCTTTTTCCCTGTCTATTTGTGGGGGTTTTTTACATTGGGATAATTACATCGATTATAAGGAAAGAGGTGTTTTGATTTTTCAACTCACAGTAAATTCACATGGACCTGAGAACACTAAATCTGAACTAAATGAATACTACGGATAATTTATTACTATAGAAAGGGGTAAATGCAGGCATTAAACTCTCAGTAATGGTAGGCTTAACAGGTTTTCATGTCATGTCCTATCAGTGTTAGCATGATATGCATCATTTACTTACACAGATTAGCTGTATCTAATTAAAAAATAATAATTATACATTGATTTTGAAAATTACTTTTCAAGTCAGTGAGCACAGAGAAAGTATACAACAGTATAGATTTTATGAGGGTTGAAGGAAGCAATGATAGTTATAAACTAGAAAGACAAAATAAAGTACCTAGAGAAACGGCATGAGCTCCCTGCTGAGTCTAAGTGGAACAACATTTGAAATTAATTCTGCTGTAAATAAGTACTGTTGCATTCATAATTGTCATTTACATTGCCACAGCACTGTCACTTTGCATATAAAACCAGATTTATTTTATGGCATCTCCATGCTGGAACTGAAATGCTATATAACTTCATAATAGCTCATGTTTCTAACACAATTTCCTAGAAAGAGCTAAATGCCTTTTTTTTATGTATATGTTCAGATTTTTTCTTACTGCTGAGCCACTTATGGCCAGCAGAAGGGTAAAGTGTTCTCCAGCCACAGTCAACATTTTCAGGAAACAGCACTTAAAGATTGGTGACGCTTAATATCTCCAAATAAACTCAGAGTAATATTGACTTACAGGAGGACCATCATACAAAGTAAATGGAACAAAATTACTCCTGGTGTTCAGAAATCACTTTCATTTGCAACCTGAAAAGCATATGAAAATAATCTTGTTCAAAACATTTACTCATATCAGAAGATGTCAAGGTATTGAAGGGTAAGTACCAAGAATTCCTTACAGTGGCAACCTTAAACCGCCAAGTTCAGCCTATCTTACCTACTGGCCCATGTCCCATTACATAGTTTTTATATGAAAGAGATGACCAACACAGAGAGATCAACGACAAATCTGACTTGGAATTTTGCAATTGAGGATGTAGAAAAAGAAGAGATAATCTATTCTTTTTCCCAACAAGAGCCCAACCATTGCAATACTGAAGGAGGCTGTGAAGAGAAACTCTAGCTAGCAGGAAGGCTTTTAACTGGCCTGAAAAAGAAGAAAAGCTGCGTGTCTCCGAAGGGATGATAGTGGTTTAAGATACATAACTCTCAAACCCTTTGAAAGTAAAATGTCCATCGATAAGTTATTTTGCATCTCTTGATTTCTTTTCATGCTGCCCATGAAGTGACCACATTAGAAACCAAGTTCTAAGAGATGGCCCAGATGAAGCATGTTTATGCTAAACATACCACTAAACAGCGATACCGTAAGTAAGTTTAATTTGGCTAATACTAAAAGTGAGATATTTCCCTCCCTAGAAATCAGCTCTACTTTCCCAGCTTTTCTGTCTTCTCATTACCCTTTCTAGTCTCTTAACATCACTATAAATGACAATTACTTCAGTTTAGTACATCAACTCTTTTGGGACCCTAGCAATTCTTTCCAGTTACTTACTAGCTGTTTTCAATAAAAGTGGTTTAGACTACTTTTTCTTATGTTCCTTTAATTTTCTATTAGGCAAAATCAAAGCATTTCAGTATGGCTTTATTTCACTTCACTTAGAATATTTAAAATCATACAAGTGACTAAATCATTGCTTCCACTTTGTAAAAAATAAATTGCTATTCTTTTTATTTAACACAGCATTTCACAAGACAAAGTTGTAACTTAAGTCCTGGAAATGCTTATTTAATGTTGCACACTGTGAGCATCCTGATCCAAAAAGGCAATTAGAGTAAGGAAATGAAACTGACTTGAAATAATAATTTGGAATTTATAAAATATCTTATTTCTCACATATGAAGGTTTCACATTCTCTTAAGCAAAAGGGATGTTTACTTAATACTTTTGAAGGTTACTAATACCAAAGGAAAGCAATTGCTTTAGTATTGCACTAGTGGCAAGTCACAGACTTGCTGCACAAGAAAACACTCTGATTCTTTGTCCCCACTTCACATCAGAGATCCAGCCCAGCATGAACGGCCACTGATTTGCTCCTGCACTGATCTTCCTAAAATTATCCTTTACAAAACTTGTCACCCTGACATCACTACGGTAGAGGCAGAAGAAAAAAGAGCATTGGGAAAGGAAATGAGATAAAGAAAAAGAGCTGGGCAATCAAAACATATTGGCAGTGTTCCCAGAAGGACTGGCAGAGAGCGGTTGTATGTTGCTAACACCTGGAAATACCTGAACAGGAATGGCCATTGGAAGGCTGCCCAGCTACCAGCCGTGACCACGCCACTGCTGTCAGAAATGCAGTTCCTTCCTGTCGTGATACCACATACAGCAACTCAATGTCTTCTGGACCCACACAGTGGAGATGCAGAAAATGGCTTCCCTTAGAGGTTAAGAAACTATTCAGGTGTTGGGTCACTTTAACATGGGACTTGTTTTCTTGTGGAACACTTAATTACAACCACACGTTAACAGGAAAAAATCAGATTATGAAATAGAGAAAACTACTAGTATTGCCTATACATTTTAGTAAAGAGAAGACATGGTACCAGTAATAAAATGAGAATGTGGGTTTGGATTCCTAGGTCAAAGCCTAAGTCTCTGTTGTTTTTCTGTAGTATATGAAATTAAAGTAACCACAAAGTAACATATATTGACTGATCATATTTGTCCCCTCCTGGCAAGGATCTGGCTTTCAGAAACTTCTCTACATTTGACAATTTCAGAAACACTCATTGTACTAGTTCTTGATTACAGCAAAGGAGTTAAAAACTGCAAGGAAATAAACTAACCTTAATCTATGCATTACTTACAATGTTTTTATTATTTTCAGGCTCATTAGGAACAAAATCCACCCACTTTTTTTTTTTTTTTAAAGTGAATTTAGCTGTGTCCATATGTGGCACAGCAAATCAGTGAGTGAATCGAGCTCCTTCCTCAGTTCTGGCTTCTGACCACCACAGCAGCCACAGCATCCTCACTGCCAGCCACCCAGTGTCTCTCTCATCAACCTTATCTTTAGCTGCCTGTCGGGGAGAGAATGGGAACATAAAGCATCACTTTGTAGAAACCCAGACAAAGCTTAACAGTGACTTTTATTTTACAAAACAAACAAACAAACCACACAACAAAAACCAACCACCACCCAGGGAGATAAATCTACATTAGGAGGCCTATTGGTGGTAATTAATATCACCTTTTAAAGTTACCAAAATAATTCTATAAAGATTTCCAGAGAACAGTCTACTGTTACAAGCAGATGAAAAGCTTTATTCAAGTTTACATTTCACATTAGGGATATAAAAATTCTCCTGCACACTTGCCATTCATGCAGTCTTGTTAACTACAGTGCATGCAAATTAACTTGTTCTAAGAAGCTGTTATCAGATAACTATTTGCAGGAGCAAATTGGAAGCAATGTTTCCACTATCAATTAGTCGCTCAAATATCTGATAAATTCTATTGATTTGGGACATTACGAAGGCCTCCATTATGGTATGACACTACAGTTCTTCATAAAGGTTTCTTCACAAAACTGCAACAAGATCATAGTATCGCTCAATTGCAAATGAGCCACCGATCCATGGAGATCTTCCCCGTGTCAACCAAGAAGCCTGTGACACGACAGAGGTTTTAACTGAGGTCTCCGATGTCCAATACTGTACCATACTTTCTCCTCTTTCATGTTTTGCTTTCAACAAGAACAAATAAAATGAAATAATACTAAAAGCAGAATAACCACGTAAGCTGTGTAAGTAATAGAGATACCTAAAGTCATTCCGGGAAAAAGAATACTTTCTTGCTCCAGAGATATTAAGCAACAGGGACAACTTCAAACCTAATTCTCCCTCAAACTATATAGACTGTGAAAGTGTGCTCATTCTGCAAGCCCTAGGAAAATCAAACAGGCAGGAAATACTGTAATCACGTTTCAGTCAGATAATATGCAGGTTGGACAGATAAAGACACCAGCATTTTTCCAGGGAAAAAGCTGCTCAGTATAAGCCAACTTCCTCCTTCTGGAGTTCCATTTATTTTTTACCTCTTTGCACAGCAGCCTCAAAGGTTTTTAACTAATTCAGGATGAGTTTTCCAGAACTATTAGAAATTAGCTTAACTCAGTATATACAAAAATTAACGTCTGCTTTATTGCTGACAACACTGAATTATTAAAGAAGCTGTTCTGAAAATTCAGTTTCCTGCAGGTAAAACAGATAAGCCTCCCATCTTCCGTATCCTTTAATTTTCTATGCGCAGGTCTTCAGTAGTTTGTTTTCTAATAACAGAAAAAGAAAATAAGCTTTCATTCTCCTGTAGTAATTTTGCTCAATGTTCTACTGCAAGGGAAAATCTCTGGAGCTCAGAGTTCAGTCCATGAGCTCTTTTAGTGCTTCTCTGCAGAGACCAGAGCACAAGGAGTTTGATGACAATCACTTTTTCCAAATACACACCAGAACCCAATTCCTTTCTATCCTTCTGCATATACTTGTATTTATATTTACACAAGCCAAAGATTTCCACATCTTCACGTAAACCACACAACCATAGGCATTAAACAAAATACAGAACAAGCATATCATCCTTATACAAGATGCAAACAGAGCTCCAAAATCTGAACTGTAAGTACCCTGTGGGAAATACTGCTGGAGCACTAACATTCATTCATTATAAAAACTGATTAAACTTTTCCTTCTTAAAGCCCTAAGGTTATTTTCAGATTCTTCCTTCCCAGAAGTGGGTCACCTTCGCTTCCCCTCCCCCTGAATACATCTTTTACTCGCATTAATTACCTTAATTTAAAATGAATTCAAATAAGCAGAGCATGAGGAAAAGGATTCCAGCAATACAAGGACTGTGTCTAGAAACATCAAGGGGATCAGAATCAAGCTGGAGACAAACTAAGCCCTTTCTTCTTAAACACCAAACAGAAACCCATATGGGCTTTCTGGACAGAAAATACACGCTAACTGGTATTTATACTCACTGCTTTCTTACTGATCGCCTTTTATTAACAAACTCTGACAAAAATAATCTACAATATCAACTATCTTTGAGCTTCCAGGAGGGAATTTCCATTTGCTCCATTCTGCACCCCAATCAGAAACACCACATTTCACGTAGACAAGTCAGGAAAAAGTATCTGTGCGGATACAGATTTTGATACAGCGCTTGTCCTGAAGGACGAATATTCTAAGAAGGGTGAACACCAGCAGCGCAAGTGTTAGGCACAGAGAGGCACAGCCTGATAACTGATACTGCTCCTCAGTCTAACAACTACGCTGCTGCAGCCGCTTCGCAAACACGGACAGAAGTTGCAGGCAGCACGGCACCCATTCAGATGATATATTGTGTTTGGACATAGTTTGACAGTACGCAAGGCAATAGTATGCTGTGAACAAAAGATACTGTAAGAGTAAGCTGTTGAGTTTTTGGCACAGTTCTGGAGAGGGAGGCGGACAGCAGCCCATCCTATGGCCTCTCCTGGGATGGCCACCAATTACACAAGGGAAGGCACGTGAGGCAGGCCCACCTGAAGAGAAGTGGCACACAGGTTTGGGGCAAGGGCAGAAAGTTTATTTTGCCTGTCCATTTTGTAACCACAATTGCAAAAACAAGGGAGAATGACGAAGGAGTAAGTTGGTAAGAAAAAAAACCAGCAGCTGAAAACTAACAGCTAAGACTTGAGGTCTTAAAAAAACCAAACCCACAAAAACCCCCCACAAAAAAAACCACCAAAACCAGCAACAACTACGCTTCCAACATGGCAAGAAGTTTAATCACTTGCATTTGCCTAAAGCTTCTGAGAAGGTAGCTGATGTAGATGGAGGGGGGAAGAGAAAAGCAGAAAGTGATAGTATTAAGGACTATGGAAAAATGGAGTCAGTTCTGTCAGTGGCGAGCAATTAATAGAACACAGGAGTGCAATCATATTAAAACTATTTCCTAATTAAAATAATTATATTAGCTGGCCTTTAAGGAGGTATATTTATAGCAAGTGTGACAAGCTATTAAGGATTCAATTTAGATCATAAGTCTCAAATTATGTCTTTGGGGCGGGGGGGAAGTGAGCTGCTGGCAAGCACAATAACTCATCTCACGTTGAGTAATTCGTCTCTGGCAAGGGACATAACTGGAATTATTCTGCTAAGATCAGAAATCAAATAACTTCTGTGTATATGGACACATGAAGGTTTTGCAGCGTGATACATTCAACAAACTACTTAAGTAGTTATCAAATGGTTCTTGTTTTATAATATTTATATCCTAAGTTTTCTTACACAAATACCACTTTTTAAAATTGTGTTTGTTCATTTTTTAATTAAATTTCTATCCAGTATATACTAAACCCTACAAGGTTCTCATAGTCACATTCTTCCTATATTTAAATGTTGCTAATATCTCCAGCCTCTCAGCTCTGAGAAGTTTACACTGATCCTATGGGCTGTCAGAATGTCCAGAAGCAGCATATTAAGACTGAAACCTCCACACTGATGTATCTAAAAGGCATGGAGTTTTAGAGGTGAGGAATACAGGCAAGAACAAAAAAAATCATAAGAAAACTACCTAATTGTTTTTCCAAGTTCTTTATTTTCATTGCTAAATGTATCAGAACTGTTGTTCAGAGTGGCAGGTCAAGACCAAACAACAGGCATTCCAAAGTCATACTCTGAAATCCACAGTTTGGACTTGCTCTTTCTAAACGTAGATATTCTGTTAGTACGAAATCCTTCTATTGCCACACAGATGGCTCATCAGGTTAGTCTTAAAGGATAAACACACTTTGTATTGTACAGAGAGGTCTCTTGGAACTAGATCAAATGTATTGAAGGTACACCAAGAGCACATTGCCAGAAACATTCAGCAGAAAAGCTGGTTTATGTCACTCAAAGCTGGTAGACTATACACGTATATTGTAAATACTGCAATCCATAGAAGTTGTCACTAAATTTTTGTTTCATCATTAATTTAATCACTTGTCAAAAGGTACAGCAATATATGGAAACATAATGTATATTATAAGTTCAAGGAAAAATAACTTGTCTGGTATATTTAAACTCAGCTGTTGTCATCAGCATTTCCCATCCAGCAAAGGCTTTTTCTCATTAGATTTCTAACACTTGTCTGCTCCACAATCTTAAATCCTTGCCTCCGGACTACTGAAGGCCATTTGATTCACCTTTCTGATCCCATTTCATTCCCCAGACACTGCTATTTCCCAGGAGTAAGCTTCCTCTGTAAGCCCTGATTGTTATCCCTCTCCAAGTACTGATGTACATTTTTCTTCTGCACCAGCATTATTGTTATCTACAGTGATTTATTGAAGAAATTATTTTTTTCCCCCATGTACAGTAGCATATTAACAATTCAGAGATCATATTTTAGTATGTCAGAGTTCCCAATAGCAATGTCGGAAACTCATTTGCCTCCACAGACAACAAAACAGAGTTCTGCTGATAGCAGGACTGAATGGGATAATCTAGAATACTGAACTTGTTGGTATAAATTGGACTGCAACACAGTGCTTAGTAAATTGGCAATTAATAGACATCATCCTCCGAAGGAGACCAGAACCCTAGAGCCACTGAAAATTCAAGAGTCTGCTTTGCAGTTCAGCATGGAAAGGCCACGTAGTGCTACAGGAAGGTTTTCCTTCCTTTTTCTTTCATTAGAAGCAGTGAGCATTCAGAAGTCCTCTTTTTTTATAACAGAGAAATGGAATGGACAGGCATGGCAATATCCCTAGGACTGCAAAACTTTTAGGCTGTGTTTCTTTGTGATCTTCATCAAAAATGGGGAGGGGGGGAGCAAAAAAATGAAAACCATTTCAGTTAACTACTAAGCGGACAGAACTGACAACTAGACATATCTGACAAGTTCACCGCTAGATCAGGCAGCAGGAAAAGGTGCAGCAGTGTTGCCTCAAAGATCCCAAAGCTTCCTGTTCTTTCAATGGCCTGCATCACTCCTTCTCAAAGTGTTACCATCTTAATATCATCCACTATCTCCTTTACAGCAATTGTGTACGTTACCTAAGTTTGGTGTCTTCAGCATTGGTTTCTTATCCCTTCTATGAGGTAGGTAATTTCATAGTGATAAAATATGCCAGACAACAGTCACGTTCCCATTAGTGTCAATACCAAAAAGCTGGCGCTAACTTTTAGTCTTTCTTCATATTACGTGCAGAATAGTTATCTAATAAGCCTATAGGTAACCTACGTTTAGCTCTCAGCAGTATTCAAAAGCACCTTAGCCTATGAAAAATACATATAGGAGTGAGAGAAATTTCATTTACTAAGAATAAGTTCATATACTAAGAACTCAATGGACAGCACCAAATAATTGCATATAAGTCATACCAAAAAATATATGATAGTTTATATATTTTTGAAGGTATATCTGCTAGATTGAAATTAATGATTAAATCATTAAACATGACACTTTCAAAATATCTATATTTAACTATTTAAATTCATTATAAATCAACTATCCTTTTAAAATGTATGTATAATCAGCTTTATCTTTCCATGGTGCTGCTAAGCTTTAAAGGTTTCACTATGCACTTGATACAGCTATTAGTGCACCACTGTCATAAAATAAACTCCACTTAAATCAGTAGTCTGCCCACATAATGGTAAATACACACACAGCAGTATAAGAAACAATTGCATTATGGGTCCTTGAATTTTAAAGTATTGAATAATTCACTAGCACATATTCTAAAACCAAAATATTTTTAAATTGTACATAATACCCCCTCCCCAGGTAATGTAATTTAAACATTTTCTATATTGCTTTTTGAATACTATGCTGAAAACAAGAATAGTAACAATGACATCTACTGACTGTATTTCAGCTCTAATTTAGATGGATCTGATGTAAGAAAGAGGAAGAACATGCATGTCCTCCATACACTTACATCAGAAAGACTGAGAGCTCTAAGGTTATTATGACAATCCAAAAGCACTTTATTCTGCTGTACTGGAATGAATTCTTAAGTCCCTCCGTTTTATTTAATCAAAGCAAAGAATTCATTTTAGATTTGCACAGTTCATTCATCAGACTGAATTAAATTTTTGATAAGCCATGGTTAAATTTTTCATAACATAATAATCTGCAGTATAATAGCCCTTTCACTTGCTTCTCCAATGCCTTCCCCATTTCGATGCCATCAGCCAGACTGAAAGACGTAGGTACTGGAGAAAAAGAAATATCAGCTACTTTAAAATACTGAATACCAGAATATTCACAAAGCATCAGGTTAAGCATAAATATTCACAAAGTAGTAAATCAGCACATACTAGATTCTTGTTAGAACCAAAACAGTGGAATCCAGGAATCAAACTTCCTTAACAGTACATACAGATTTAATTTTGAGGGTCTGTCCTGCAAAATTTCTCATATATTCCAGATGCAAAAAAATTCTCTTACCTAGAATTCTACCAACAATAGTGCCAGAAGATCAAGAGAACCTCTTTTTACAGACATTTTGGTCAGATTTTTTTGCATGAAATTCTTATTCCATCAAGACTAAACGTTCAGGAAAACTATCTTGTTTTTTCTGAACTGCGTCCACAAAACAAGCTTCTAACCTCTGTCTTCTACCTTCTGTGAAGTCCTACAGTCTGTTCCTGAGACACCCATGGTCACACAGACTGCACTGAAACTAAGGGTTCCTGATACAGGGTTCATGACTCCCAGTAGCCCTATCAACCAAATCTTATGAAGTTCAACAAGGACAAGTTTAAGGTCTTGCACCTAGAAAAACATAATACAGGAGTGCAGCACAGACTGGGATCCACCTGGCTGGAGAGCAGCTCTGTGGGAAGGGACCTGGGGGTCCTGGTGGACAGCAAGCTCCACATAAGTCAAGCGTGCTGCTGCAGCAAAGCAAGCCAACAGGACGTTGGGTTGCATCAACAAGGGCATCACCAGCAGAGATAAAGAAGTCATTATCCTGCTCTACTCAGGCTTGTCAGACCACACCTGCAGTACTGTGCTCAGTTTTGGTCCCCACTATACAAAACAACAGGCTGGCTGGGGGTCCAGAGAAGGGCCGCAAAGACGATCCAAGGACTGGGAAGCCTGCCAGATGAGGAAAGACTGAGAGAACTAGGTTTGTTCAGCCTTGAGGAAAAAAAGGATTAGGGGAGACCTCATCACCATGTTCCAGTATTTAAAGGATGGCTACAAAGAAGATGGAGACTCCCTTTTTACAAGGAGTCACATGGAAAAGATAAGGCATAATGGGTACAAGTTACACGTGGGGAGACTCCAATTGGACACTAGAAGAAAATTGTTCACAATGAGAACACTCAGCCATTGGAATAATCTCCTCAGGGAAGTGGTGGATTCCCCAACATTGGACACTAAGACTTTTCTGGATGGGGTACTGGGCCTTCTTGTCCAGACCATACTTTTGCCATGAAATATTGGACCAGATGATCCTTGAGGTCCCTTCCCATCTGGTATTCTATGATTACACTACAAAGCCAACTGTGCTTTAATTTATTACAAGTAAGTTAATACGGTATGCAAAAATCAAAAGTCTACTGTCAGAGTGTGTATGAATAAAATATAAAAATAAAAAGCTAATAGTCTCCCAAATTCAAATTTCTTTTATTGAATATGGTATTTGTTGCAGCTACTCCCAAAATAGACTTATTTGGCAGCAGGAAGAGGAAGCAGAGGTGTTTGATTTTTTTCTGATGAGCTTCCAGCTTCACTAGTCTCCATTCAGCATTTATCTAATTAATTTGCCCAAGTGCTCAAAAAACACTTTTTTTTTTTAAATTCATGTAGTCAGCAGAGATTTTCTTTTAAAAACTGAACACTGTGTTAATGATGCATCAAAACCAACTTTTAAATCCCAATAAAATCTTTCATAGAATCATTCAGGCTGGCAGAGACCTCAGAAGGTCACCTTGTCTGAACTCCAGCTCAAAACAGGGACAACACTGAATTCAAAACAGGTTGCTTTGGACTTTGTCCAATCAGGTCTTCAAATATTGCTCTCTGTCCTGAATGGTGCTCCCTCTATTTCTGCAGAAATTCTTATTAGAATATACAGTAGAATATATAGTAGCTGATGACTACTTTATGAAGTAGGCAAGTTAACACAATCATTTTTTCATTCTGTCTCCATTTACCACAAAGCTAATGAAAGGATCTCCCTACGTCTCAAGTTCATACACTTCTGGATTCATTTTAGTAATTAATAGAAAGAAAAATAGTATTGCATTGGCTTGTGCTGCTAATGGGATTTCAGATGTAGTCTCCTTGGGGCCTTCTCACTACACTAGCCAGTGTTTTTTCTATTTTCTTTAGTTCATAATAAAACTAAAGAACAAAATAATTTTATGTATCAATCTTGTCTGACCATGCAGGTCTCCAATACACAAGGCCTGCAGTACTGGAGTAGTATTTATATCTGAATGTAGGTAGACTGTGTTCTACAGAAATAAAATCGAACCATTATTATAGACAACTAAAATATTACTTTGGCACTGCTAGTTCTTCAGTATCACCAGCAAAATACTACATGTGAAACCAGTACTCTCACAAAAGATTCAGCCTATCTTGTATTATGCAAATATACATCTCATATATAAAAATTTTTGCACAAATTTTCAAAAAGGCAGTATTTACATATAGCACAATTAATTCCCATTGGCTATCATTTTCCACTAAAGCATACAGTTACACATTCTACCTTCAAAAATAGATGACAATGCCTGTCATTGTCCAACCCACCCCAACATTTCAAAAAACACAATGGTGAATCACATTTGAAAAAATATAGTACATCATGCTATCAATGTTTATCTTCTGCTCTGAATTGAAATGCTTTATGGAAGTCACCACAGTATTGTGAGAGCAAACTTCACTCAAAACATGCAAATCCAGATCTGGAACCTATCTTTCCTTAAATTTGAAGTGTTGGACACTAACTTTTTGATGCCAGCCACCTTTCTGAAGTTGACTAAAGTTTAAGAGATATTTTCATGTATTGCAAGCTGGACAGATTTTAAAGTGATGTATCTTGTGCTTTGGCCAATTAAGAACAATTAGGTTGCTGACCCACTGAAAGGCAAAAGATGCCTTTTAAAAAACTGAGGAAAAAACATTTTAAATAAAACAAATCACTATGTTCAGATACACATAGGATACCATCCCTTCCTCCCTGGCATTAGTATCAGAGTTTGTATCAGAAAAAAAAAAAAAAAGAGAAATTATTTTAGAGCTCTTCTCCATAAATTTGTGAATTCCAGCACAGATACTGGGATGTAATGCAATAGAAATCCATTTGAGAAAAAATGTCATCCAGAATGAAGGAAGACTGCTGGAGACAACAGGAACTCGGGGACAATATCAGAATTGTTAGATTTAATTGGTTTTGAACCCTGATCAACTAAATTTATATATCTTATTTGGGTTAAGACAGAAAATTAACAACAAAAACATACAGAAGGAATAGAAGGTGCCATTTCTTCGGACTGAAAAGGGAAAAATGTTTTTCTCCTAGGAATCACTGTGCTTGAGTACCCACTGGAAATGTGCCTGTCTATGAAGCAGGCAAGTCTCTGATGGTCATAAGGAGATAGCAAGACATCAGATAAATGCACCTTCCTTAAAAATAATGAATCTTTGACAGATTTGTTTCTAGTAATAAGAATACTTGAGGAACACCTTATCACTAAATATCAGTAAACAAACACCTAGAGGAAAGAATTGCAGATGCTTAAATTCACTCAGGTCAGCAAGGCAAGGTGATCCATCCACAGGGGAAAAACTGCAAAAATTATATCCTAAAGCACAATGTGCACACCAAGACATTATCCTTATATTTAAAATACAGGATGATGGCATTTTTTGCTCATTGACACAGCAACAACAAAAAAACAAGTCCCCAAAAAAAAAAGAGACAAACCTTTCTAGCAAAAGAAAAAAATCCAAATGCAACAACAAAAGAAAAAAAAGCAAAACAGATCCACCCACAGTTCAGCTATTCCTGCAAACTTCTTGCACCTTATAGCAAAGTAGGAATGAAGACCTGTCTTATAATTTATTTATCTAAGGCTCAAGAACAGACTCAGATGAAGGTAAAACAGATTTTCTTACTACTACTTTTTTTAAAAGATATTCTATAAAGTAATCTTACAATTTGCTATACGCAGAGTATTTCTGCATATATTCCAACAGCTAGGCATACATCTAAGTGTCCTTCCTAACATTGCAATCCACTGAAAGCGTCCCAGCAAATCTTTCTCCACGGTCCCAAGGTGGGAAGTAAACAAGCGTCTTCAGGCACTGATGGAGCAGTGAAGCCTTGGAACAGTGGTTGAAATGACACTGTAAGACTCAGTAGCATTTTCACCGGGGCAGTACACTCCGTGGTTTGCTTATCTGTCAGATAAGACCAACAGTTTGGTACATCTAGGAAAAAACCCAACTAAACAAAAAACCCAACACCCAACTCCCCCCCCC
>VXBL01001518.1:884988-939885 GCA_013400195.1 Aramus guarauna | reverse complement strand
AAAAAAAAAAAAAAAAAAAACACAAAAGAAAACCAAAACACAGAAAAGCATAGCAATGGCTCAGATTCACACAGTTTTAATCCCATATAATTCCACAATAGGCCCCATGCCTGTTGGTTCTTGTTGATTGGCTCTGGGCTTCCAAAGGCATGTAGCCAGTAGGAAACATTAGACAAAAGGACTTAGGTGGAATTAGGTGGCATTTAGGCTGGGTGAACCTGAGCCATACTATGCCATCCCATTTCTGAAAGCCCTGAACAGCGCCAGTGTATTTTGACCAACAAATAAGTAACAGATGGATTACTGGAAAAGAACTGCATCTGAGTGATGCATCATACCAAGATCTTAGCACGTACAATCAATGTCTAGTTTTCATATATATCTTCAATTCAGTTTCTCCAACAGCATTTGCTTTATAGAATTTCATGGCTTGTAGTCCAGTGGGATATGAGGGAAACATCCAGTTCATAAACTGATTTTTTCCTCATTGACTTAGCCTATGCATAACAACTCTAAAAATTGCTGATCATTCTGCTTGAGTTTCTGCCCTCTTTTTGCTTAAATGAAGGATTCAATCTAATTGTTATCATTCAATTACTATAATAATTAAAAAGCATCAAATATAGTCAAATTAGTTATATATCTCCAAGAGTGCTAAGCACAAAAACTATGTGCAATCAACCATGTCACTGCAATCAAACATTTATCCTACCCCCACTTAAACCACTTAACAGAAATCATTTTTAACATTTATGTCCACATAAGTTAGAAGATATGTGAACTATTAAAAGGAATTTGATTTACTTTCATTATAATCCTTACACTACACTCCCCTCTACTTTTGCTTCTCTGCTTCCTAGCCAGGTTATGATCTGTAATAATGCACAGAGATACCAATTTATTTTCAGATGTGTCCAGACATAAAGCCAACTCCAAATCACAACACTGATCTTTTTCATAATAACAAAGATAATTAGAGCTGAAAAATGAGTCAAAAAACCTCTTCCAAAACCCTAATTCAAAACAACCTGTTTCTCTGGTCATTCACACATGAAGTGCGATAAACCTGTCTTTTATACATTTGCATGAGGAAAGGTTGGAGATCTAACAGTAATGCTGTAGCTCAGTGGTCTCCAACGCGGGGTGTGCAAGACAATCCACTGGGAAGAGAACACTAGAATTTCAGCAGTACACGTATATATTTTATAAATAAATATGCACATATTGGGGATGCATGCTCAGAAATTTTTTTACCCATAGGGGTGCACAACTGAAGAAGTTTGGAGACCACTACCCTAGCTGATTCTCCAAGTGATTTTGAGGCCTGTTATTCAGATGCTCTTCCCCAAGTAACTCAGTGGCAAACCGAGTAAAGAAGAATCTGCCTTCACACTAGGTGCGTGCAGACCTTCTAAGATTTCTAGGCAAAACACTTGACTGAAAATGGAGGCAAATATTCTTAATCCCTTAACTGATGTTAACATCATAAAGTTCTACTGGAGACAACCAGTTTCTAGCTTACATACAAGCGATTAGGGCAGTTTAGACACAGACTGCTCTGCTCTCCTCTGCATCCATACAAGTGCTCAGAAGTCCCTCAGGCCAAGCACTCTGAAGGGGTAAGACTCCCTGCATGTGAGGGCCGAGGTAACAGATCAGCTTCCAGCTCTCGGTCTGAATATAAACCTATTTTGTGGACTTACATACAAACAAAATCTATATAGTGCCTGGTTTACATTCGCTAATTGAAGTTAAAATTCAGACTCTTTCAGGAAGAGGGAGACACAGGGTAAGATAGACAACACTTGGTTCTGATCAAAGCCTAGTTTACACTTTAGAAGTCATACTTAATGGAGATGAAAGGAGAATGCATCTACCCTCTCCTAATTATTTACCAATTTAAAGTCATCAAGGTTTCTCTTACAACTGTAGGGAGAAGAGAACCCTTACACATTTTTTTTTAATAGTTTCTGCTAGCAGTTATAAGTGCTAGAAAGAAAGGTGTGAAACCCAGGCTGTCTACAGCAACTTGACCTGTTCAATGAATCATTCTTATAGGATTCATTATAGAATGAACATATGCCACTCATTCAGCTATGCACTATGCGTATAAAAACTAATTGAGGTTACAAGCAAATTTCCATTAAAATACTTTCCATTACTACAAAGTAGGTAATAATTCAACCATCCATACTACCTTTTTTCTTCTTCTTCTAACGCTTCTATTTGGCGTCTCCAAGTTTGAAACCCATTCAGGTTTACCACATTCATTAATTAACATATTTTGATCTTATATCTTGGGGGATTTCCTCCTAAGTCAAATCACATCTGAGAAACACATCAGAAATCTCAATTTTCTTAGGTATACTGAAAAAATCTCTATAAAACTGCACATGATTATCATTCTTTTAAGTTGGAAGCTTCCATCATTTAGATTAAGATTTCTAATATTTTAACACTATTCACTTCAGTGCAATTAAGTGTATACCCACTATAATTAAAAGATCAAATCTGAACAAGTGATGTGTACAAGGAGTGACTTTTAGACTGAAGTCTATGCAAGTGAGACAGATGATCGCTGAAGGTAATGAGACCTTGAAAGACTGAGCAGAGACACCATTGAGAAATGTAAATTCTTATTTTTTTAAAACCTCCACCAACTTTTCATAGTATAGATGCTGTTGTTTTATAGCATTCCATATCACCTGAACTACAGGAAAAAGTTCTAGAATGATAAGACTGAGAAGCCACATCAGACAGCTGAAGTGTTTTTGTGACACTTTCTCTGCAAGTAACACAATAAAATTATTGGCAGCCTTTGTTAATCTACTCCAACTCTGTTTGGGATTAGAACAATTTAAATTAGAGCATGTATTAATGGGCACTGTTACCATTACGTCTGTACCATTCTGTGTTTTTTTCAGAGATTAATTTTCAAGGCAGAGAGGAGTTATCTGTTATTTTCCTCTATGCAGATTGGACAATTTAAAAGTCAAGAACACAAACAGTTTAAATTCCTCTAAGGGACATTAAAACAACACTAAAAATAAAATATATGGCTCCAAATAGACAGTACAATTAAAACATTTTTTTTTCCCCCAACTTACCTGTCTTTGATCCACTGACAGAAACATCAAAGCAGCATTAGGGATATTGAATAGTCCTTCTAACTACTCCACACCTATCAATACCATACCTAAATCTTTAGATTATACAGCTACAGACAGAATAATTTTATTCCTTGAGAAAATAAATTCACAAAGAGGAAATCTTACCATACAACAAAACTTCATAACCTCAATACTAATGCTCAGGTTGTAAAACTAGAGCATGCTGAACTACACTTCATTAAAAACCTGGAAATATGATTAAAGAAAATATACATTTCGAAGGTATCTCAGCTGATACTCCTACTATTTATTCCTTCAAAATAGTTCTAGTTTTACAAGTTAAGAATGATAATCTCTCCTTTGCCCAAACTCCCTGTATAGTGGGAAAGCAGATGAAGCTTCCAAAACTGATGGGTGACTGGAATAGCAAATGAAAGAACACAGGCCATATGTGAGAAGCCTCAGCAAAAACCTAGGTATTTAGGGAACAGTTAGAATTATAAATGAAAGGAAATAGGAGAGAGCAACTTCGGTATTTGACTGGTTTTAAGTTTAGATATAGGGTTTCTCTTTAACTTCCACAGACTAAACACAAGTGTCATTTGAAGGACACACTTGAAACTAGAAGAAACTCGAACCTTTCGGTCGTCAGCGTAGACCCAGTTAGCATCATCTGTTACCTATTTAGTAGCTTGAGGTATTTAATAAATCTCCATAGCTAATCAGACTAGGCTACAGAGAACAATACATACTTCTGCTGTAAATCTCAGCGGAAAGGCCAAGAAGCAGAGGGACAAGGAAAAACAATGATCTTTGAGCCTCAGGAGGTATCTTGACAGTACGGCTTCGCAGGCATAGCCACACCTTCTCACCAAGGACAGGTTGTGTTGCATTTCTTTGCAATATATGTTTTGTAGTCAAACAGAAGACATGCTTTTTTGTGCTAGGTCAGACACCTTTCATGACAAATAGCTCTTTTAAACAAGAACAGAACATTTGAAGACTGAAGCGCAGCAGCATGACTTATTACTCCAGCTTCCTGTTTGTTAAGCAAGCTTGTTTGGTCTTACCTTGCCCCACTCTGCCAGCTAATTACACCTTACGACAGCAGTAAGCAATTTCCTAAGTCACATATTCATATTCCATCAGTCTCCATGGCAAACGGCTGATAGACAGCATTCATAAGAAATAACCGCACTAAATCTTACTCTCAGATACTTTCAAACAAAAATGGAATTTAGATATCATTTCGAACAGTATTTAAGAACTACTTCTGTGAATGTGTTAACAAGCAGACAGTAACTCAACAGGTATGTGGCCTTTGATGACATGACACTTGTTTCATTTTTTTTTATATTTTTTTATTAATTTTTTTTTAGGGACAAGGTAGGACACAGAGCACGGCAGGCTGTGAGCTTTGCACTTACCAAGTAATGGATACCATCAATCAATAGCGGCCACACCTTTCTTTTTAATCAGTCCAAATCGGACATGACACAAAACAAAAGAGTTATGAGTGGGAGAAAGATCACATTATCACTCACACTTGAAAACTTCAGGTTTTTGTTTTAGCAAAAGACTTGGTGTCTCCAACCTTCATGCAAAAGGATCTGTTGCCAGAGTTCACGTTGTCCCTGCCCACAGCAAGGAGGTTGGAACTAGACGGTCTTTAAGGTCCCTTTCCAACCCAACCCATTCTATACAGAGAGACAAGACAAATGCAAAGATTAGAGCCTTCTCAACTTCAGAGAATTAGCTACAGAGTGACTAAACAAGTCATTGAGTTTTAATTCTGGTTAGACTTACTGTATTGTCTCAAACTACAGTTTAACATCTCTTACCCCAGGCATAAGAAACACTTAAAAAAAGCACAGATGTAAATACAGCTATGGCTACAGTGATGATGTTACACCTGCAGCTTCTGCAGGTCCCACAATAAAATTTATGCTGAACCTTGCAACATTTGTTTTCTCATGGAAGTTTGTTCAGATGCAGGTAAATTACCTTT
Source organism: Aramus guarauna (assembly GCA_013400195.1). Lineage (NCBI taxonomy): Eukaryota > Metazoa > Chordata > Aves > Gruiformes > Aramidae > Aramus > Aramus guarauna. Next base: position 934,767 of record VXBL01001518.1, on the reverse strand, counting down.
CTTAATTATTTCTAAATTGTGTTTTTTCTATTACTGTTTTCAAGCAAAAATGCATTCTAAAGAGAAGCGTGCTATAACTAAACATCATTCAAACTCTGGAGACTAGATTTTCAAACAGATTTCTCTTTTACAGTTCTCTTATTGCACAGAACAATGTTGGCTCATACTAAATACTCAAGTTTACCAGGACTTGCAGCAATACAATAATCACAAAAAAGATGGGACTAGTATATAAGAAATATTCTAAATGGCATTTAAAAACACAGTATGTACTGAAAAATTGTGCCTGATGGCACACTAGACCCTGATCAACATTTTGCAGGGCGATGGTTCTTTGCAGACAGCTAGATATAACTCTGATATATGTACATTCAGTCTTAGACGTACTGCCTCTGGCTAAAACAGATATAGGCTAACACACAGCAAATTTAAGCGGCCAAGCAGAAATCAATTCCAGAAGTTAAAATAAATCAGTAATTAAGTGACCCTGTTCAGAAATATAATTTTAGTTCTCATTTCCTTTTTTCTAAATACTTAGCTGGCTGTTATTTTGAGATGGCTATTAACCGCTAGGTTATTTTTAATGTCCTGCATGTGACAGATGTCTCTGAAATAAAAGGCAGCTGAAGGACAACAAACTCATTCTCCAGGATGGTTTTTATGTCCAGTGTACTTCAAGGATCAACCCCAAATATCCTCTAACAAACTTAGAAATTACACTGACAAATTTCATGCGAATAGACGTTTAAAACTACTGTTATTTCTCCTACTATAGCAAGCCTGTATCTGCAGGACATTTAACTGTAGAGAAGGAAACATCACTAACTAGGCTGGAAATACACTACAAGTGGGATCTTAGTTGAAATTGAGACAGGGGATAAGGAAACTGGACTTAAAGGGTATCCTACAAACAGGAATCTATAGATGCCTTTGCTGCTAGTGACATTAAAATGACAAGAGGGACCACCATACAGACTCTCAAGTCAGCAGTTCCTGAGAAAGTTGCCAGAAACCAAGTAATTGCTATGAAAAAGCGAAGAAGAGGGAGAAGAGAAAAAAGCAGATCAGAAAAGTCTCTGCAGTAGAAGATTTCCTTAAAACAGTAGTAAATTAGTTATTCATTACACTCTGGGTCATTGCAAGAATTAAAAATTCTTCCATAATACAGTATCCAACTGGGTCTGCAAGATGTACACATTTCTGAAGGTACCAGATACTGAAATGATGGGATCAGACAGGAACAATGCAGCCTCTGTCTCTTCGATCCAGGGAAAATAAAAACTTCAGACCACTCATGATTAAATGGTGGATTCTTTACTGAAATGCTTAAAAGAGAAGGAACACCCAACCCTTGCAGAGTTGAGACAGAAGAGCCCTTTCTCTGAGTCAACATTTGGGCCGGGTATTAACTGAAGTTTGAAATCTTCCATTACTTACTAAAGAGTATGTTTGCACACAACCATGCAGAAGTTCTTCCTCCTCTGAAAGGCTCTTCCCTGCATTGGCACTGTTCCGCTGGTACCACAGCCTTAGTCACATTTGGGTCGCAATGAAAGGATAGCTAAAATGTGATGAAAAAACACAGTCCATCATTACTTTTTTTTTTTTTTTTCAAGTAGGTTACATCAGTCCTTTCGGATGTTGCTGAGGCAGAATGTATAACAACAGGTGCCAAAGAAATCCATCTGTACTCCTTGGAAGTGCCAAAACACACAGAACTGGAAAATGTTGCTGCAGACACTCTTGGGTCAAAAATGACCACAGAAGACAAAGTAAACCACCAGCCAAGGAATCTAGTAATTTATAGCAGCAGTTCTGTTCTTGTCCCAATTAGAAATAAAAGGCAAAGTTTCATAATATCAGTACTTAGTTGCCTGGCATTTGTTATGATAGCAATGTTTAAAAGGTACAAGTTAGATAGTATTACAGTAGTTTTGCCTGCAGATCCAGCACACAAAGTCACAGTAGAGACAGACAAAAGTTCCAAATTTCACTTGGATCCAGACATCTTAAAGAGATCAGAGACTTACTATCAACATAAGCACAAATGTGCAAATGCTACCTTAGAAACTGCTGCTTCTTTCAACCCTGATTGGACAAAATTAATTCAATGCCAGTTTCCTGTCGATCGCTGTCATTTATTTGGCTGTGACATAACATGGACTTCAGAGTATTTATATATCTGAAACCCAAAGGATCAGAAACCTTCCCACTGCACATAATGAGAATAATGGCCGGAGGAGCAGCTTACGGAGCCTTCAAGTTAGAGTTGCCATTGGTCTGCTAAACAGACTAGTGATTATTGGAAATTAAAGCCACTTAGAGAGTTTAGTGACTAATTTCAACATTCACTTATTGGCTGTGACTCTTGTGGGCTTTGTACAGAAATATTCCTTAATGAATTTTTTTGAAGCAATTATCTTTAACTCACTGTCTTGTATTCATTCGTTTGTAATAAAAATCCAAAAAGAATTGCTCAACTGCAGCAGATCAGCTTACATTGCAACAGGAGTATGGCTGCTGTACTTTACACTGCCCTCAACTTCCACAAAACAGTAAAACCAGGATCGCGTTAACACAGAGGTATTGCAAATATCACAAAGTGACAGTAAGGACTTCCTGTTATTCAATAAGAAAGCCACTTTTACTTACTCGATGGGTTATAAGATTTGGCAAATACCAATTGGGAACTACAAGTCTTCTCAGTCAGAGATTAAGAACACGCTGGTTTTGCTGCTATGTACAGTATCCTAGAAAAAGTATTTTGTTTGTATTAATATGAAAACTTGAAGGTGGCAGCCTGTACATATTTCATCACACTGCACAAACAATTTTACATGAATCCTGTGATATAATAAGACAGACCAAAGGCTGAGAAGTGTTGAAGAGCATGCTGGACAGAATTAGAACTGTATTTTTGCCTCAAGCAGAAGACTACCTTATTTTTTCAGCATTTAAATACTCCTTCTATTGCTTTTTAGTGATGACAAATAAATCCTATGTGCAATTCACCTTAGTTTTGGAACCTCTAATTAGAATGTCAGTCAGAGATGGAAGAACATGTTCTAAATCCTAATGACTGTTCAGGTCAGTTTAGGCTTTGGTTAAGGACAATCCTGCAGATTTATAGGAAGGTCTGAAAACCCTTTTATTCATGGAGAATAAAGTATAAATAATGCTTTTCTACATCATTTTCTCATCTGAAGTAGAAGAGAACTGAACATGCATCAGGATTTTCTGAATTCCAGTCTAACATGATGTCCTTCAGTAAATTTCTACATCTTCGTAGTCAAAACACTATTTGCTAACTAGCTTTTTTTTTTTTAAACAGATTGACCTAGTTGAACAAAAAGAGAATAAGTCCTCTGTGAGCAAGCATAAATTCTCCATTTATGCGATACTTTCAAGACAAAAATGTCTTGAAATGTAATGTGTCCTCAGATGAAAGTTTTAACACAACAGGGAAATAGTTTTCTTTGTAAGGATGCTCGCGCGATATAAAACTGCGTAAGAGTCTCCATGCACAATGACTTACATTCCACCTCTTATTTTGGGAGAGCCTCAAGGATATGGCAAGAGAATTAAGCAATTAGCTGTTTCTACTTTGCTCCCTCACACACCTATTCTTTCTTCCTTCTGGTACAAGAATACAAAGTTAATTGCTGCCACAATTTTGATTAGGAGGATTTGTATCTTTAGTTCAGCAGGTCCTACATATTATCTCCAGCTCTCAAAGCACTATAAATAGTTCTTACTATTTCTTAACTGCCACGCAAAACTACAGAGGACTCTCAGAAGGTTTGTATAGCCCTGACTGCAGAGTCACTTTGCGCTCTTTGCTGAAGTTCAGTCCCACAGTAAGGGCTGTTCTTACAGCAAAGCTTAGGACAATCTGAAGTTTNAAAAAAAAACCAAAAAACCACAACTGATTTCTGCTTTTTCTGTCATTTCCAGTAGCACATTGGGCCCTTCCTTCTTTAATTCTCTCCTTTCCACTTAATTTGTCTCTATGTTACTTCTATTGTACACAGAAGCTTTCCACTATTGGCAAAAATTCAATAAAGTCTATGATTATTCTCCAAGTCCTAAAGCTGAAATTTCCCTCAATTTAAGGTCATTTTTTTAGCTTTAGAAACAAGACATTACATTTAATAACAAATCAAGTGAGTAAAAAATATTTTTCCCATGTACATACTTGTTGATGTCCTTCACATAACTACCATAGCAATAATCGGTTTCTGCAAGAGAGCGCTATTTTATGATGCCTTAAGCTTTTTTTCTTGAAAATCAGTTAAAAACTCCTTATTTACTAATATGAAGGAACTCAGTGTATTTTTCCAGGAGATTTGAAGTTGCCAATAAAATACAGACCAGTTAAATACAGGACCAAAGTGCATGCTCTTCAGGAAAAGGATAATGCACTGAAAAAAACTCAAAAGGGTTTTGTCTTAGTATTTCTATCCATTAGCATGCACCCTTGTTTTTCACTTCCAAACTGTGCTCTTGGCTTTGGGGTCAGGAGAGTGTTTTATTTTATGGGACAAGGGAAGCAAGAGAAATGTAAAATTATCTAAGGCATTAAAGCAGCTTAGAAGCATCTAATGCCATAAGCTGCTTTCAATGCCTTCGATCTGTTTAAAGGAGAAGGGGGAAGGAAAAAACCCCAAGAAAAAACATTATGGAAAAAAACCAGGAACCCTTGGTGATACAGTGATTCAGGATGCATATTTGATATAAGTTTTCAAAGGGAATATTTGAAACATTTGGGGGCAAAGGTATGAAAACTCAAGAGTAGCTTTCAGGAAAATACACACACTGGTGATTTGGAGTGGAAGTTACCAAGGGCATAATTTACTCTTGGTGATGGATGGTTACAGCCCTGGATCAGCTTTGGACAGTTGTTTCTAATAGTGTAGCTGAAAAGGGAGAGGTGGGGGCAAGTAGAATAGGCAACCAAACACATTAATAGAATGGCTGCAAGCACAAGCACGTACAGCAAGGTACCTCTCAAAGCACAAATACAAAATTAAGGCTGGCCCACAGACCTTCTAATGTAAGACCTTTCCACATTGACATAAATTCATCTTTTACCATAATGTTATTGAGCTTCCAAATCTAGTATTAAGCATAGACAGAACTGTCCTTGGAAATGCATTTGCTTGAATTATCTCTTTTATATTAAACTGTCTTCTACTAACATGCTCAGTTGTACTGCTCTTTTTCTCATATCTAGACACATCAGGTTGATCTTGGCAAAAATACCAAACAATATTACTACCTGTAAGGGGTGATTTAAGATTAGAAATAAATGCATCTTATGGTTGTTATTTTCTGAACAATAAAGAGACTCTAGCCCTAGGAATCTCCTGGAGGGGAGCTAGTATTGCACACACTGCACCTTGTAACAGAACTGCATTGATAGCCTACTTCTCTCCTCTTAGAGAGGAAGATTAAAGCATTGAATAAATACTGTTGAAGTTTTACAGAACAGGTTTTTTTCTTTAGTCCTTGGGTGGGGGGGCACCAAACACTACATTTTTTAGTACCAGTTTCATTACCTTTATTTCATAGGGACATTCGGTTTTGGTAAACTAGGAGAGTTTCACTACTAAACAATAATACTACTCTCGGATGCAGTCTAACACAATATTCTATGTCAGTGATCATTCAAAACCCACTACACACACCAAGATTAATGCTGGGAATTTTCTACTAGAAATCTATATTGAAGGGTCTTTGACAGCTTTTAAAGTTGGGCCTTTAACTGCTCTCAAATATCTGTTCCCTACTCATCACCTATCTTGCATTACTGACAAGATTCTGGAGCCGAAGCATCCCAGTTCTCTGTACTGCCTACAGATTTATCAAACGAACTGCATCATCTCTCAGGAATGGAGTTTGAAGCAACCAGTATTTCTGGTACTTGTAACTGAACAACTGATGGCTATTAGTTTGCATAGACACTTATGAACACAAATTACCTAGCACAGGGGACAAACCAGAAGCTGAACACATCAGGGACAAAGGCAATGGATCTGGTTATGTTGTGCCCTTAAATGGCTTGAAATTAATATTAAGCCAGAACTACAGCAGACTTTTTGAAGACCATCCACAAGATTAGAACCAATATGACTGACTGAAGTAGAAGAAACACTCCCTCATTCGCAGTGCACGATTACCTTACAATCACTTCAACTGAACACGTCGTGGTTATTTCCATAGGATTGCAGCACTGAAGCCCACGCCCCCTGTTCCAACTCTGCCCACAAGGATTTGTGTACTTGTTAAGTGACTATGTAAAAGCCAAATGACCTATACCACCCTAGATAGGAGACCCCAGTAACTGTATATTGTCTAACATACAGCTCAGCTGCAGAAGACAGTCATCTTTCAGAACAAAACTTAAACTGATGTTTAAGTCTCCAAGTTCAACAGAAACAAAAATAGCACTTCAGATGCTTTTCTGTATCACCGTTACAGTTCGTCTAAACAAAGTCAAAATGTTATTGGACAATTCCTATCAGTAAGCAACAAAGTGATGCAGGACTGATGGGTCTACTGCCCACTTGGCAGCCAAAATCTGTTCTACTCTAACAGAATTCCATAAGAACTAAGACAACTTCATTAAATCTTTTTTTATTATTTTCAGCACAATTAGCCCAGAAAGAGATAGTTTAATTGTTTTTTAAAGACACTACCTAACTTTTAAATTATGCTGGAATGTTTTCCTAGCTAAGTAAATCATCATCTTTTCCCTGTTACTTCTGCAGTTGCTGCATATTGTTCATTGACTAGTTCCTCAGTGACCTTTTTTACTTACAAAATTTCCAGAGTCGAAGTACTTCAGGATTATTTCAAAGTCAAAGCAGTGAGATGTAAAGTTATTTTTATGCCTGTATTGAATTGTTCATTATCTATCTGACATTCTAAGAATAATTAAGGACACACAGCCAAGGTAATTTTTTTCTAATTAGAACAATATCTGTACAGTTTGTGATGACTTCTTACATGCTTGAAACCAAAAACTGCTTCTTCAGTGAAAAAGTTGTTTTCTCTACCTGAAACTAACAGACAAAACATAGTACTTTGCTACACTGCTGGAATTGAATGCATTTATATGGAAAAAAAAAACCCAGCATGAAAGCATTTCTGAGTGAAAAGAAGCAAAAATGTATTTTGAGGACTCAGAAGAAATGCCAGAAAAAAGGGTAGGCATAAATCAGACAAGGTCAATGTTGGGCAACCTTCTTTTTAACTCTCTGGACACCAATATTTACATATCTCAACAATCAGAAGTGAAATCATTATTCATTATGAAAAAGTTACCATGAAAAAATTATCACTATTACCACAATATATATTTCCCCCCCAGCCCAGGAAGGGTAGCTCCAATTCAAATAAACACTTTCAACTCATCTTTGAATTGAGGAACATGGAAAAGTATTATCTGTTTACAGGGATATAGAAATCCCTGTTGAAATTCATGTCAGCAGCATGACATTCACTGCACAGGTCTAAGTCAGAAAAGTAAACAAATTCTACCCTTTTAAAACACCATCGCATCTTTAGCTTTTTTGTTTTTCAGGTGAAAACCTTGGAAAGAAGGATACCACCATCTTAATTATCTACGTTCTATTTCAAACACCATTAAAATCCCAGTTTCTAAGCACCTTTTTTTTTCCTCCATCCTAATAATCCTTATTTTTTCTCTGGTTAGATACTAGTACCATGCAATGCTACCCACTGATAAGAAACACAGTAACACGGAAATAAATACACAATGCTCACAGAAGTAGTAGGGGTTCAGATGGATTTTACCCTTGATAAACATTGTGCCCTAGATAAGAGAAACCCTACCCTTACCCTACCCTCACTGCAACTATTCAACAAATTTGTACCCAAACACACAGATATTCACTATTCCCGGAAGTATTATGTGTTGTGAGAGCCCGTTCACACGAGTGCTGAAAGGTCACAATACCAGCCATTCTGGATGCCATCTTCTCAGGCAGTAATGATTTCTGCGGCACCACCTCACTCATTGTTTGGAAAGCTCTGCTTCAGAAGACCAAAGAAACATTTGAGAAAATGGCTGCAATTACAACATAAAATTATTATAAAATCTATTTTTAAAAAAAAAATCCAAAGCTTTTAGCTTCATGTTTTTTTCCCCACTCTGTACTGCTCAATCATTAGCATATTCATATTTTCTGGATCGTGCTATCAAAATCTACATAACAGAGATGAACTCCCTCACACAGCAAATACGTGTGAACATCTCTTAGCAACAACCGGTCATGAGCCAGCGAGGAAACTTAACAGTGATCCCACTTAAAACATCCCACTTATGCATACCAAATGATAATGCCATCAGTAAAATCTGAACTGTTCACTAAAGCAGCATACTCTTGAATGCTTGAAATTAAATCTTCCCCACAGAAGCCAGACACCAGAAGGAGCTGTGCTTTGTCCTTGACAGCTATTCCAAGAACACTTGCAAGGGAACAGTAACGTGTGCTCCTGTCCCCAACTGTTTCAGTTCCAAAATCTTTCACATTCAGGCACTGCTTAAAATTCACTATGCACATAATGTGCCTATATTATCGTCATCAGAGAAATAAAGGAAGAGAAAAAGGGAAACCATTAACAGTTTTCTGTGCTACTCAATCACATGGGAAAGTAATTTTGCAAGACTAATATAGGTACCAACCACTGCAGCATTAAAAATAAGACTTCCCAACTAGCCTCTACAAATATGTCTGAAAAATAAGACTGAGCTTGGTATCAGCAGCCTCCTAATTGCATGTGTAACAGCAAGGATAACTATCACAGTGATTTAAAGGTTTTTAAGCTAGGCCAGCTTCATGCATTCCTCCAACCGAATGGAGGACTCCAGAAAAAAAATCTGATCTCCCAGCAAGCATGGTCATCTCTCTCTCTCTCATCACACTTCTCTACCCAGTAAGGCCTTTGTGAGTAATCAGAGAAATAAATGTAGCTCCTCTCCTTGGCCATCATAAGGAGTACATCACTATGACAGACACTCATGCTTCAAGGAAGGTGATCCTCTCGGAAGTCAGGTCACGTTTATATGCCTACGGGTCAATTTGGTGAATTATTTTAAGAACACACTTTGTTTTCTGGTATTTACCTTGGCCAGAAGGCTCGGCTGCTCATGGCACTGAATTTCACTTACTGGAGTTACATTGAATTTAAAACAAAAAAATCTGAAACTTTTTTCATTTCACTGTAGGCTATAGAACCTTTAGCTTTATGTAGCATACTTCTCAAAGGGCTGCTATATATTAGGTCAAAGGCAATTAAGTATTCACAAATCTATTTGGGGTAGGTGGGAAGAGAACACTGCCATTTTAAGGATAAATCATGAAAAGACGAGTGAACTAGTTCAGAAAGCTGGATAAAAATAAAGCCTGACCTGACTCTTTGTGCAATATGCAGACCACATAAGAGAGGAGAGGGACCAGAATTAACTTTACAGCAGTTAACTTTCCCCAAACAAGATAAGACAAATGCCACAGATGCTGTGTAATGAAGCAATGAGAAAACCAGCAAAAAGACAATTAAATTCAGTCCAATTTCTCAAAATAATTCTTTAACATAGGCATTGAGTTTCAATTGACTGAAATTTATGAAAGAGGGATACTAATTGCTTGTTAGTAAAAGAGGCATAAAGGAAGACAGTGAAAAATATTTTCAAAGTACTTTTTGAATAGAACTTTCAACTCAAAGAAATGTAGCTACACAATCTCAGAAAAAGAGACATCTTTACTCCAAATCATGTGTTACAATTTTTAGGAAAATGCACTACATACTTACTCTAACATAGCAGTTAGTGCTTACATTAAGCAAAAAAAAAAAAACTAAAACCATCTCAGCTCATTACATTTTCTATAATACCTACTATCTTCTGAGATATTTCTCTCTCCTCGTGTTTTTGTCATCTTTTATTTGACCTTATGTCAAAAACAGATATGCATTTTTTTATCTTGCATTCTTCAATACACAGACTTGTTTGAATTACAATAGTTTCACTGAAAATTATATCACCATTCAGCTAGCTGTGACAGAAATAACTGTCTGAATTACTATCTAAGGGAAGCAGCCCTCCACTAAAGTTAAGACCATTATCACTGCCAGAAGCTTTATTCAAAGTCATCCAGCTTCAGTGTGGGTTGTATAGCTTCATCACTTTTTTTTTGTACTAGCATATCTCACACCGAGTAAAAAGGAAATGATTCTTAAATATTCAGCACAAAAAGATCAAAATGTTTAGTAGCTTATCAGTTCAATCCTTTCATATGCATTTTAAGCATATACCATAAAAAAAGGCTCTGAAATTATAAATACTAGTTCTAAAATTATTACTTGGTAGGTTTCGACACCTGTTATCAGGCACCGAGCTTTTCAACAGAGAAGTTACAAACTATTCTCCTCCATATATACAAGACCACTTGTACATTACTCATATCTCAAACTCAGAAGTCCTTCGCTGATTTCTCATTGATGGCTTAAGCAAACTTATTTGTTCGCTGGCTAGTTCAACAGGACAGTTCTTGTCCAAAGGTGATTCTATGAAGCTGTATATCAATAACCTGGAAGTAGTTGCGATGAAGTGGCTCTAAGTAATAAACTTACAGGTATTAGTGAGCTATGTGCAGTCTCTGAATAACTCAAAATAAAGCAACAACTGTATGTTGAATAGCAAGAAAGTACAACATATAACTACGTATAAGATCGATAAATTACTTCAAGCATCTTAATCATATTAGAAAATAATTTATAAAGAAAAAGAATGAAGACATGTTTCTTTCTGATCTGATTTTAAGATTTAGTTCTCAGAAGTAGCAGGTTGCTGTTAGGTCACTCTAACAGTTTCCAAGAATCCTAACAGACAATTACAAAAGCCATCTGAGAGGAAGTATCGCATGAGGCTGCATTTTACTGCAATTCTGATTTCAACTTCATACACCCTGCATGAAACTTTATGAATTAAGTCTTTTGCTTTACTAAAGCAAGAGTATATTTTTACCTTCAAGACTGTCTCAGACCAAGAGTGACCTAAGTGAAGCCAGCACACAAAGCACACTCACAATGTTTCCCAATGATAGTGAAATCAGTTCAAGTATGGTGTTGGGCATTACCTCGGGGCACCGACAGCCCAAGGTTTTAAGAATTCAGGAGGCATACGCCTCCTGCCTAGCTGCAAGAGCAAGCGAGAGGCTTGGTGTCACTAGGTGCTGCTTCTGGGATGAGAGTGCCCCTGGCGAGGACTCCACAAGTCCAGAGACTTCATAGCTCCAAACATCTCCCAGATCATCCCACAGTCAAACTGGGAGATCTGTTGTAACAGAGAGGTCAGCTCTGAAAAAACAAGAGGCATGACTATCCCTCAAAATAATTAACAAACCCTGACAGAAGGACACTGGGAATTCTCCATCTATATTGCACCTTATAATTCATTTCATGTGCACAGGAAATGGAGAAAATAAGCATGTTCTTTTTCTGAATTACGATGACCCGCTTTTGTGACACAAAGCTACGTTATTAGCAATCCTGTGAAGAGACAAATTTGCATATAAGGCTGAGAGGAGACTTACTAACAGTGAATCACCTGTCCACTGATCATGTATTTTGGAAATTAAAGATGCTAAATGACACCACAGACTGAGGTTGGCCACCACCAGTATGGCGTTCAAGACTTCAAAGAGCTTCTCACCTAAAGTCTGTCATAATGCCAAGAGCACTAAATGTTCGCAAATTGGAAAAGAAAGCATACAGAAGGAAATTGGGTTAAATCCAGAGGGATACTTTCAGATAAAAATCCCTTACCGATATTCTAAACTAATAAAATTTTGCCATTAATTTATTCTGTCCCAGACAATTAAAAACATTCAAGATGCATAATCTAATAGAATGTAGTCAGAGAATAAGGCAGAAGCCACTCTCTTCTGATACAACTAATAATTATGTACGCCATTTGTTGTTATGCAGCTGAAGTGACTCAAAGTTCTGCATTAGCCCTCATGTTGCAGCCCCTTTTACACAGAAAATTGCCAGCTTGAATATACTCCCACATTGCAACGAGCATGCCATGAAATGGCTGTGAATCACAGATGGTGCCAGCAGAGATCTATCCATTCTCATCTTTAGTCATTCTGCAGGCAGGGAAACGCGGCGGCTGCAGAGTACCCACCTCCTGGAGCCGCAGCAGCAGCTCTGCTCTGTTTCGCCACAGACAATCAGCTTACCTGCTCGTGCCTGCCTCTTTAGTCTGAAGATGCATTCTGCATTCACTGCACACAAAATCCCTCGTGAGTCGCTGACACCGCAACGCTTTCAAAACCTACGTATTAAGCCACTTACCCCTGCCTTGGTCTGCAAGCCAGTTCTCACTCATGTGGGAGCTCTAGGCAGACATCAAGGCCACATTATGACCCTAATATTGCTCCAAACCTGCTAAAACTTCAGGTTTTCTACCATGTAACTATTACTGTAGGTGGTATCTTGATGGAACACAGAAACTACTACATACAAAACTGAATCAGAAGTCTCATTTTCTAAAAGTGGCAGAACGTAGCACTCCAGCATATCTAACATTCAACATTTTTCAAGTAGCCATCCAATAGTATGGAAGCAGAAAATATAACTACACTTGATATCATTAGCATATGGTTCCATCTCTACTTAAAAACTTTAGTATCCTCCAAAAGTGTGAAATTTAATTCTATATTATGCTGGAGAAACAAGATTTATTGATCTTTTGGCTGGCACCAGCACAGTAAATGTCCCACCTTTCCCCCCTCCTCACGGTTAGCTCCCTACATTTCCAAAGAAAGTCAGAGGCATTAGCTTAGCCAACTAGAAATACCAGGTATCTTGAACAGAAATCAGGGCAAATACTCCCATGGCACGGAGCGGTGAAAAGCACTGGGTTAATGTAGTGGCTAAACAGTCCAAACAGCTCCAAAGTACTCTACTAGCTCAGCGTAAGAGATGCCTGGGACACACTGCAGAGACAACAGCAAGAGCTGTATTACAGATCTCTGGCCACAAAAACCGACGTTGCTGAGCGATGTGAGAAAGCAGAGCCCCTAACACGACGTGCCAGAGAAGCCTCTGTGGCTAAAGCCCAGCAGTAAAGCAGCTTTGGCGGCGCAGCCGGTGGTCAGTACAGAACACATGACCTAGCATACAGAAATCTTACCTTGCGGGTTTTGTCAAAATACAATCATACATTAATAAACATGCAGCCACGTTTCCTAGTGTTCTCTCAAAATTTGGAATAAACTATACTATGGCTACGTGCCTCCTCTTCACTTGTGCAAAATCACTGTTTACCCATGTTGAAAGCTATCAAAGGGCTGGTACCTAACCACAAAGAACAAACTAAAGTACAAATACAAAGCCACTTCTGCTACACTTACCCTTTAACACCACAGAAGTAACACCTGTTCCTGCAAGGAGAAAACAATGTGTTTGCTCCTAAATTCTGCTTGCCTTCCTTGAAACTGGGACAAATCACCTTTCACCATTACCTGTCCCCACCCCTTAACTGCCAATGCTGTCACGTGGCTACAGTCTTCAGCAGTGATGGGCAATGGTTTACTGAATTGCCTATCCTATATTTTTTTTGTCTAAGTTGAGAGTCTGAATTGTGAATTTCACTTTGTACATAGAACAGCGATACATGCATACATGTATATAGCATGTATATCTATACACACACAAATACTGTACAGAAAAAACATTAATTTGCTCTGACCAGTTGCTTGATGGCTGGAAACAGTAATCCAAGGTTGTTTGGAGTGTGCTATCACTGTTAGAAACTGCAGAGTTTATCATAAATACGAAGACCTGCAACGCTTACTTCACCCTTACCTTCGTTCCCCCTCATCATAAAATATTTTAAGCTTTTGGGGGAAAATCATGGCAAATTAGTTCTAACCAACATCTTGTACTGTCTACGTAACTGTTCATTACCATGCAACATGCCTACACTTCTGCATTTATTACAATTAAATACCTTAAGGACCATGTCCACAAACAGAAATATGAAAGAGGAAGTATTTTTATAATCTTGTCAACATCAGAAAGAGCAGAAGAAACCCAACTGTACAACACTAACAGTTACAACATATTTAAACATGGCCTACTAGCCATCACCACTGCTTCTAACCATTTGTCATCTTTTCAATAGTTCTGAAACATAGGTTTTAGTATTTGTGATCTGAGAACCACAGAAATCACACAACAAAAAATGTACTGCATTAGAGACAAACAACTACTCATAGATCAGATGAAAAAAAGGAGATTCAACTTTTCTTGAATAAGAAATATTTTCCTTTGCAGTTATCCACAAAAGCATTTTTTCTTTTTTATACTAAAGGACTAGGGGGTAAACCTGGAAGCCATCCTTCTGCAAGTTTTGTGTATAGTACAATGATTGTGTAGTTTACATTTATAAACAAATTAAATCATTAACTGTAAACAGGAAGCAAAAACTGCTGCTTCTTGCAACCATGAGCCCAAGTTCAAATTCATGTATGAATGTCTTGCGCAACATGCAGTATCACGTCCATGACTATCTTCCCAAAGCCAAGCTGTAAATTGTAATTCACTTGTAAATTCTTCGTGGACCTAACATAGTTCAATAACAGTGTTCTCCTTGAAAGTCACAACCATAAATAAAGTAAACTTGAAAACAAAGTTGGAACAAAGTAAATATTTTTGTCTGTTTCTCTGTGGGACAACACACACACCTCCCTGATGGATCAAAATTGGAGCAACTCCACTTTTTCCCAACTAGTGCACATATCATGTAATACCGCTCATGCAGATCATGAAGCCTAAAATTTGAAAATGACCTCTTGTTTTTCCTTCCAATATCTTTAACCACAACCCACACTGAAAAGGTGAAGTCACAAGCATACGGTATTGCACCTTCTGCATCCCTGAGCAGCTGGTTCTGCAGTATGCAAAGAGATACAGAAAGAGAGGTGGGAGAGAAAGAAGAGAATAGGGAGGCAGCAACTGAGCATCAAGAGATCTGTGCTATGGTGCCATAAAACCAAGACTGAGATATTTATTGCTAGAGCAGGGTCATGACATAATCTACTGTCTATGACCACTGTCTGCAGAGCTGGCAGACAGCTTATATAATTGGCATCTATTCTCAGCCACAGAGTAAATACCAAGTTATTTTGAGATAGTTAAAACAAAAAGTCAACAACTAAAAAACTTCACCATTTTGCTATATAATTTGGGATAATAAAACTGTTTATAGCTTTTCTCTCTATATTTATTTCTCTCCTTTTACTAAATGTTTTAATAAATCCCCAAGCAAGGTCTATGCCTATCAAAGCACTAGACACGCAGGCTATTCCTTGTGCTCTTTCCTGCTCTGTGACCTAGAGTGAGAAATACTTTCTGTGCTGCGCTCCCTAGAGCTATCCAAAGCCCTGCTGGAAGCAGAAATACGCCGTCAGCTGCAGGAGCTGGTATATACACCAGGTCTAGACATGATCTTCCCTGAGCAGATAGAATGCTTGGAAAAATCACTGGCAAATGGTTTTGGCGGGAATTTGGTATTTACTAGTGACCTAATAATTGTGAATATTTTGCTGGTTTATTTATTTATTTTAAATAAGGGAAGGGATGAAAAGTGAAATATTACCTCACCCAGTACTGTCTGATTATAGGTAAAGCCAGGCCAAAAATCCCTCCTTAACAGAACTTTTCACTCATCTTAAATCAAAATTAGGCCTTTTATCCCAGACCTTTCACATTCCTAACAAGAGTTTTGTTGTATCACAAAAAGGAATACAAATACAACATCGAAAAAACAGAAGATGCCATCAAAAAAACCTGTTAGCCTCTGTCCACTCCATTCGTAACTGACCACATGTTAAGAAAAAAAAAAGTGGTTTATACAAGTTCCATTCTTCAAGCTGCTGGTGAAGAATAACTGAGATGAAACAAATAAGGAAAAATTCAGAGCAGAATTTACATCTCTGAACAGCATGAAAGTTATGCAGCCCAACAGTCCACATCATTCATTTAGACGCGTGAAATACCCTGTGGAGTGGTTTGAATCTTAAAGTAGTTCTCTCGGAGTAAAGGATGAAATAGTGCATGATAAACCAACTTGTCAGGAATCCTTTTACAGCTATTCCAACTGGAAATAAGCAGCATTCTCAAGGAACAGCAAAAGAAAAATAGTTATGTCTGATACACTTTGTCTCTAAGCCTAGTCTGAAAAGCCTATTTACAATCTTTAAGAGATGTATTAATACAAGGGGACAGAGAAAGATTCCTTCTAACTGCTGCGAACTAACTACACAGGAGAGGAAAACAGATTATTATTTACAGGAGAAAAAAGAAAGGCCAACAGTAAGAACCAATATAATTGACACTCTTAAGTTCAAAATGGGGGAAGATATTACATCTTCTCCCAAAAGGGTTTCAGAGCATGCTATATGATAAAACAAAAGTAACAATTTTGATGCAGACACTTAATGGAACAAAATATGCTTAATATGAACCTGAGATTTTTTTTTTTATTGACCATAGCCTGGTTTTTTCTATTATGTGAATAATCCACTGTCAAGCATCTTATACATGATTAGCCTTTGCTGTAAGATACAACATTTTGATATTAAGTTTCCTGTTTCAGTTAAATTCAATGGAATTACCCAGATGAGGAATGATGACTTAGTCTATGACTAAGGTTTTGACAAATAGTTTCTGTCAATAACAATAACAAAAGAATAAGCACTAGCAAGGGACTGAATATTTCAGCAAATTACCATACTTGCTAAACTTCTGGCCTTGGGCATGTATAGATCTCCCTCTGCAATTGGTATCCATCACAGATTTAAGATGAAATCTGGTGCTGGCAGAAAACCACCTTTTAAGTTATTACCCATTTCTATGAAATCTGCACCTAAGAAAACTAAGTTAGAGCAGTTTTATAAATTAGCATACAGCCTATAACCAACACTACAGACTCCTCTTTTCTTAGTAAGACCATGGTTGTATTTGATGGCGAGGTTAACTCCACTCTGCCCTCCCAAGGTTCATTTAATTGCAGGAGCTGGGCAAGGGTGAGAAGAGGAAACTGAGCACCAAGCCCTCAGCACCAGTTCAACACCCCGCGCCTGCGAGCCCGCAGCTCTCACAAGGACGAGCCACAAACCCTGCTGCACCCCTGCTACCACGGTTAGACCGCGCCAGTTTTACTCTCACCTCTGAAATCTATAAGCACCCTTTCTCTGAACACTCAACAGAGCTTTTAATTTGGAGAGGAAGAATTATGGCTTTTTCCCTTTTTTATTTTGAGCTAATCTCCGCCTGCCTGGTTACAAGATGACTGGGTATACTACACCATGCTGGATTTCCAACTACCAACATGTTTTATCTTCTCACGCTGAAGGCTGTCCCTCAAACAACCTGTATATCTTTAAACATTTCCTAAATCCTTTAGTTTTTCAGGGTACTTTTGTTACACATTAAACATGCATGACACCTTATCAGCAGTACCTTCCACAGCCATCTCTTGTTTCCAGACAAAGAAGACAGGGAAGAAAAATACCAAACATCAGCTGTACATAGCACAAATCCAAGTTCGATTTTTCTCTGCACCAGAAGTGATTAAATAAGAGGTGTTTACTACATTAAGAAACCTTTTCTTCCGTCAAGACATTGACGAGTGAGATATATAGCTCTTGTAAATGCTAAGCAAAAAGGTTTCCTCAGAAAAAGCTGTAGTTAATAAATAGTTGATGGAGCTGCTGTTTATAGACAGGACAGTGTGTAGGAAACTATATGGTGCAGTAATGATGCATATTAAAAGTGTTCATTGTGGTTAAAAGTTGAGAAACAAATACTCTTCAAATGTGAAAGCTGATGAGGATTTCATTCTTTTTCTTAGAAATTTTATTTTCATTATTTGGTCAATAAAGAACTGGAAATCCTAACAACTGCTGTGAATTAAAATCTGAGTTTACATGGTGACACAGTATGAAGAAAGAAATCTTGCAATGTTAGTTTCGACTGTTAGCTACTAAACAGGTCAGTAATATATTAACTTACTAAGTCAAACTTCCTCTCTTAGTCAACAATCCTGAAGTTCTGTAAACATAAAGAATTTTTAAGCTTTACTATTAAGTAAGTTTCTCTTCATTGTGCTCTTTGCAACTCAGAATAGCAGAAAAATCTCCAAATAATCATGCAGCCCAAGGTGAGAAGACGTTTGAAGTAACCAGGGCTCACGTTGTTACATTCCACTGAAACAGCCCTCCCCAGCTTTTAACCCAGCCTTTTATCTACATGTAAGAAGCCAAACAAAGAACTCTAGATTTGCTGGGGTTTTTCCATCAATTGAAAAAGGACCTTTCTGTAAAAATCCCCCTACTTCATTCTATTCTGGTCTGCTTAGAATTTTCTTCCACCCCATTTGTTACCCCATGCCATTCCTTCCCTTTTCCACACCACCCCCTTTCCCTTCCCGTAATTTACCTCTTGCAGAGCCAATGCAGCAGCCGTATTTTTGTCTCTTCCCCTCCTCCCTCCCATCTTCCTGACAGGAACACTACATTTTACTAATAATTTGTCTGGACTGTTATGGCATGATTTACTGAAACACAACTATAATTTTACTGTAATTCATGGCTAAGGTGTATTTAAGCCTCTAACTTAGAGTCGCACCTCTGTATGACATAACCCTCTATAACTGGCCGCTCAAACCTGGTCCAGAAGTTGTATGGCCAAAGAAAAACAGGGAGAGCGTAAAATAATATTTCATGCAGATATTTGCAATATAACTTAAAGTACACGGCAGCTAATAATAAAACCTGTTGCAGAAGACTTACAGAAATAAAGATGACTCTGCAAGAGTTTCTCTAGTAATCCATGTACCCAACAATAAATGAGATGCTGTATTTAAAAGAAAATTAAAGTGAGGCATTTGACAATTTCACATAGACATACAAATTGTGTGAAAGACATCAGAATGACCTACAATGTGAAACAATTATTTTTTTTCCAGTTTGATCCTACTGTTCATCCAGGATATAAAAATAGGTCAGCCTCTGCCACCTGGATATGTCAACCAACAAGCCAGAAAAAGCGTAACTCAGTCCAATCTGATAGTCTTTAGAAATTTTTTGTATGTGTTATATAAAATAACTACAGCAAGTGATATATTCAGGACTTTTTACAGCACCTTCTGCCAGGCACTCTGAGATTCCAACAATTCCTTTTTTATCTAATTTTTAAAAATCTTTCCTGTATTTCTCAACACTCATTCCAATGCAAACCATTACCATAGAGAGAATTCTGGCAAGAGAACCAAACTAGCATAAAGTTTATCTCTCTGTGCCAAACCTGCAATTTACTCAAGGGCCGTGCTAAGTCTCCGAGGAGGTTTGAAAGGACTAAATGGTTTTTATTCCTCAGATGTCATTACTGGAGAGCTGTGTTCTCTCCGTTTGCCTTGTATCTTAAATTGCATGGTCTACAAAGTCTTTCTTAATAATTTGCTAGTTAACCAGTAATAACTAGGAAGTTTTAGACTCTTTAGACTGAAAGAGCACAGATAACGAGATCAAAGATGAAAATTGAGGTGCCACAGCGTAGCAACTGATACATGAACAAAATTATCAGACAAAAATAACTGGTATGCTGACTACTAAGGAGTAAAGTTATCTCAAGGACTGAGAAATGGTTCAGAGTCTGCTCCTTGAAACTGGTCATTACAAATCCAGACCAGGTAACAAGAGCAGTTCAAACTTAACTTTTTTTTCCTGAGTAAGGAAACTGCAATCACAGCTGGAAACTTTTATTAATGCCATCTTCAGAGAAACCCAGGTTTGAATAACCACAGAAGTTATTCAGAATATTAAAATATATGCTTGAAGAGCATAAAGAAATGTATGGGTGTGAGGGAAGAGTACAACAGAATAAACCTAAAGAGTCAGGTTCCAAGACTGTCAAGAACTGGTCCACTGCCAAAATAATAAGTTGACTTAGAGGGATAAAACAAACTCAGTCTACCAGCATTTAACTTGCAGCACCAAAACTGTATATTACATCAAAGATGAAAGAGCTCATAAAAGCCTATGGAGAAACATCACCTGCTATTGCTCAGCAACTGTTTGTACACTGGGAGGGGCTTCTGTTTTATGAGAAAAATGCACTTAATGGGGATAAATTTGAACACCCTTTTTCTTGCAACAATAGCATCAGGAGTTTTCAAAATAATTGCTTGCTTATTAATTGGAAGCTAACTGAAGATACACCCTTCAAAACTGCACATACCCAGCAAGAAACTGGAGATAGAGATAGGAAGGAAGGAAGAACATCCTTTTGAGTCTGTATTAACATGAGCACACTGGCATTTATGACACAAGCTTTTTCCTCATATAGCGATAAAACGCAAATGAAAAACAGGCTTCTCAAGAAGGGTCTGAATAGTAGCAAGTGAAAGGGAAGTACATTCAGTCTAAAAATAAGTACACCAACAACTTTTCCTGTAGTTTTTAATGCAGCAGCAAACAAAATTCTCTGAAAGATCTGGTTTTGTGCTAAAGAAAACTTGATTTTTTTAAAAAAAATTTTAACAAACATTTTGCTAAAAATAAGTATTTCAGGATTAAACAGATATAGTAATGATTTAAATAAAAATCAAAGTGGTTTTAAATTTTGAGAACCTCCTCAGAAAAACCCTCTATCTTTTTGGACTGAATTCCAATAACAAATAATTAACATTTTATGTCTGCCAAATAGCACATTATTTGTGTCTCCCATTGGTTAACTGCGTAGTTCTTGACATGACCATGACATTCCATTGCAGTTACTAATTTCATTTTATGACCAATCATTCCTACTATTTTAATTGAAGCTTCAAAGTCAGATCAACATTTACAGAACAAGCTCTTGAGTTTGACTGGGTCTTTGACAATGTTGATGAATAATACCACTTAGTTATTGCAGGATTCCTTTCCAGATATTTTAAACAAAAGCTATTTTGTGGTTTTGCTAATGTTGGTTACATATTATGTAGGCTTCCGTTACAACTGGTATGTCTGTCAAGGTCTTAAAAATGTGCAACTGTTGATACGGTTTTAACAAAAGAATTCTGAATTATTTATATTTCTAATCTCTTGTAATGCAAACAACATGCAATAAATGTTTATTGTGCTGGATTGTCTTGAATTCTTTTCTTCTATCCTTTTCCTTTTTTTTTTTTTTTTAAAAAAAACTCTTTCACTTTTTAAAAAAGTAAGTTTCTACAAGACACTGGCAAGTTCCACACCCTTCCATACCTGGAGATGACTCTGAAGTCAGCCAGCCTAATTTCCATTTTGCAAATAGACACAATTAAACACAAAGAGATCAAAGCAGTTCTCAAAAAATACTTTGGAATGAAATAAGGAAGCGTAATTCATGTTGTTTTAAATTGCCTCTAACATTTTCCCACTATCTCCTTCATACAAAAAGTTTATTACTAATAACTTCCCATGAAAAGTGCTGCTGCTTCCAAAGATTCTTAAGGTATGTAATTCATATAGAGGAGCCTAGAGTGGTATTGTAACTCTTTTGGATCCTTTCTTTCCATATATCCCCATACAAATATTTAAAAAAAAAAAAAGACACCCACTAATTTTCTCCTTACATATGTTCAATTTATTTTATCCAAACAATCGCTATTTTACACTTCGCTCTCTGTGGAATTCAAACTAGCATCCCGTTCACTCTATTAAAATTCATTCTATTAAAATATCTCTTACGCGTAATAAATGCTTTTGGTTTAAGTTCATAACACTAATCAGAAGATGCACTGGATTTGTTTTCAGAAGGAACTACTTCAGCAGTTTCAAAGCATTTCTGGAAGAAAGCATGTTGGTGGAGGGGCAGTGGTGGTGGTTGTGCTTTTTAAAGTTTCTGTCGCACTGTTTAATGAAACAACCGTAAAAACACAGAAAGGCAGGCCTGCTTAGATGTGCAGGCCTCAAAGTCAATTCTGTTCCATTATCCAGGCAACTTATGAGTTGTTTACATGTGTGCATGCATACAAATATAGAATAAGTAGGGTTAATGCACACTAGCCGAAACTCAGAGTTGGTATCTAACAGGTCTGAATAATAGCTGTTGTCACTGCGACCTTGAGGCATCTTTTCTCCTCCCTACTTTTTTTTTCTTCTTCCCTCTTTTAATACATCCTAGGACCCTTTCTCATGCCCTTAAAAGGCACTTAAACCACCAGTCAAATATGTTGAGGACAACAAATGTATATAAAGCTTTTGCTGAAGTAAAACATCTGCACAAACTCCTGGAAACAACTGGCCCCCTCAACTACAGGAATTGATTTTTCTTCTTAGAGAAAAATATCTGTTTTACTTACTATCATAGTTCTTATTAAAAAAACCAACATAAAGGCATTGTGTATTTTAATGACCACTCTAACATTGAAATAGTATATATTTATTGCATCCTATTACCTTCAAGAAAATAAGGTTGCCTCTAAGGAAAAAGTAATCTTTAACTGAAAGGTTAACAGTAATACTTTTATGATGCATGCACTGAAATTTGGACATAGCAGTTCTGTGATTACACCATAGGAACCTTGACAGTGTTTTAGAGCTTTTTAATAATAAAAAAATACATTATAAAATCTGTGAAGCTTTATCAGGTGCCATAGAGCTAAAGTTTTTTCCTGCCACTTCAGGAATGGATCTACCAGACAGACTAGGGAGGCTTCTGCCCTCTAATCCTTGAGCTCCCTCTTCTCTCCTACATCAGGAGAGCAAGAGGTAGGACTGTAAGAGGGACAAATCTATTATACCATTGTTAGATGATTTCTTCTTTTGCCTTTAGGCCTGGCACATTTGAGGTCCTAACCACACTAAGACCATGCCTTCTGCTAAAGGGGGATTATAAAATCAGGATTGGACACAAAAGTGAAGAGCAGTAATTAAAAAAATACTTTAAATTTCTACAGAAGTAGGACCTCTCAAAGGATTCAGCCTTGGCTCAATTCCGTTACCTTTTACCAAAAGGTAGGTCAATGCCATACAAGTTGAAGCATCAATACAGACATTTCTTTTACTAAACACCTCTTCATCTTTCACTATTATTTCTGTATTTTGAAGGTTGCTGCTACTTCCTCCTTTTACTGGCCTACTGCCATTCTAGTGATGACAAGGCAAGTTATCTGGGAGTTGCAATACACATTCTCAACATTGATCAAATATTAGCACAGGCCAAACCCTTCCCACATTGCACTGAAACAGTTACCAAACCTCTTGGGTTTGTTCCGCCACTACACTGTAAGGCAGGGTAACTTTCAAGTCTCCTGTATTACACTTTTCCAATTTCCAACATAATAGTATTTTCCAAGTACCTCAGAAGTGCAAACAAAGAATATGAGATACAAACTCATCATTTTGCAGTGAGTTAAGCCACCACAAACTGAGGCTGACTCCCTACGGCTACTAGAAATGCCCCTGTAGACTGACCAAGGACATTTACTGCAGGGTTTGGTCTTTAATGGCAGCAGTGAGAGCTACATTTCATTAACATCCGCACACCTCTGAGGGATCACCCAATGCATGGCCTGTTCCTTAGTCCCAATATGTACGTGTTTTCAGTTCTAACACATAATTTATAACAGAATGAGATTTTTTTACTTCAGTTGACATTATTTGCCTCTTCAGAGTTTTTCTTTATGACATTTAGCCATTTTTAATTAGATACTTAAATGTTTGTCCATGGTCTGTCTGGCAACACCACTGATGGGCAGTGGAAAAAAAGGAAAGAGTGTTAAAAGACAGTCCTTGTTTTTTCTTAACCTTATTTGAATTTTGTTTCCATAATACTTTTCAATTAAATAGTCAAACAGGAGCTCTAACCGTGAGCTAAGTCACTGTACAGGTCCAAGTGTTGCTCCTCACAGTGACATTTAGAATTGTGAAGGAAATACTGTCTTTTAGAGAGGATCTTCTACTAGCCTAACACAGGATTTTTCAATTATTTTTCTAAACAAACTTGGTCAGACAAAATAAATGGCTATTCCTCCAGCCTAACAGGCCTCTTCCAGAAATCACTAACAAGTGCTGCTATTAAGGAGCTCACAGAGAAAGCATTATCTGAGGTCAGGAGATGGCTCCAGCAGATTTAAGAACCTGAACGTACATAAGCTCTGCAGTCAAATAAAGACTTGCTGTCTGTGCTAGACATCTACCTGGGCAACTTTATTTCTTCAAGACAGGTGTTTTTCTTATTATGAAATATATGTCCCATTGTCCACTTCTTACACAGATTGCTTTTATCAAAATGCTTAAAACAGCACAGGAAGAGTCAAGTTAATTCCAAATCCGTCATGCTTTTATGCATCTAAAGTAATGCTTTATTATTTTAGATGATAGTTAACCATCTATTTGGATATCTTTTCAGAACCCCCCTCAACTTCTTTGATTCTACCAGAACTCCAGGATTTCCTGTAAGCTTTCAGCTAACACATTCCAAGGGTAAGAGTTATTGCTTAAGGCTAAAACTCTGGTTTCTTGAAAGACACTCAAGACAGGTATAGTCTCAAAGGAGAATTTCTCACTCTGAGATGAAGAAGACTCAGCTCATCCTTTCTAGACCTTGCACTGACATACAGATTTTGCAAATTCTATCTCAAAATTATTTCACTAGTGATCACAGAACTACATTCTGGACATTATTGCAATAAATAAATTCACTATTATTCTTCTTCTTTTTCCTCCCATGTGTATTACTCCGTCTTTCAATTGTTCACAACATCCTTATTTCCAATAGTCTGTTCAACAGCTAGAACCAAAGAAAATTCAAGTCAAATTTAAGTTTCTCAGAAACACTGAAACAAAGATAAAACAGTTAGATACTGACATTATGGTGCATAACAAGAGAAAATGTTTTCTGTCAGGACCTCCAAAAATAAAAGGCACAGGCTGGAATTATCATCTTTATCAACCTATCTACAATAAGCATAAATCCCCAAAAGGTTAACTTGGCCAGGCAGATGAAGCTTGACTCAAGCCAGCAGGACCACACCTCAATAGACAAGATGATCTCAATTTACCACTGTATCAGTTTGTCTACTTTTCTCAGGTGTGCAAATTGCACAAAAGGATTAAATGAGGATCTTCACATCCCTTCATACAAACCTACACCTCCATTTGCATTCATGAATTATAGCCTTCCATGGAAATGAAACTGGAACATTCTGCATAAGGAGGTATTGCTCTTGATCTGTTTTAAGTAACAGATCTTGAACTTCTAACAGAAGGTTCTTTATTCAGATTTAACTTAAAGAATCTCTTATCTTGAAGAAAATAGATTTTACAGTAGATAAAAGTTAGTTTCAGCATGATTTTTGAAAACATACAGACAGGATATTAGAGATTATGAATATTGGATAAATATCAGGATTATAGCATGAGGTTACAAGTAGTAAGAGGGGTAACAGCAATTCCAAGTCACACTGATGGCCATCAGAAATACACTGTTAGGATCTAACAAGTTAAAGCGTGGATGAACAACACGCACAAAATGCATATCATGCCCACTGTTTTGTCACTGAATTAGTCACCGGCAATTCTTCCTGCAATGCTTCTAAAGTTTCCCACACTGTGGTATATTTTCAGAGCTTTCTGACTCATTGGGCCAGGAAGGAGACACTCCTGGGTACATTATCTCCCCGAAAAAATGTCAAGTCACACTAAACAGTATTTGCCATTATAAAGTACATGCTTCCCACTGGAACCCAAATACAGTTTCAGAGGGAGAAGCCAAGAGCAGGGGGAAAAAGCAGTCCCCCAACTCTAACCATAGCAAGTTTAAATATGACAGGACATATATTTCTGTAACTATTTTGAATACAGTTCAATCCATCCCTCTGTAGCATATTTTCAGCAAATCCCAAGAGTACCAATTAAGCTATTCCATTTTTATTATTGTTCAGCAGATACAAACTGGAAACTGGCACCGGGGCTAGTTTATACCACCTTTGGCCATGTTAAGTAATCTCATCCCTGAACAGTTTCATTTAATGTAATTTGACTTAACGAGGGCTTAACGAGCATTGAAGTATCACTGAATGACACTAAGAGTATGAAATTAAACTTCTAATTCATATTTATGCTACTTTTGTGTGGCATTTGTAAATCTGCTCCAAGTCACGTAAAAGTAGCTTTATTCTTCTCGAGGAAATCGAGTGCTCCAGTAAAATGGCTTATTAGGTAGAGGTGCAACTTGAAGAAGAAAGAAGTGATGAACACTGTAAGAGCATGGAAGGTACACAAGGAGCTTCCACCACTTGATTATCACGTTCCCTTTATTTGCTACTTAATAAGTTACTTGCTGGTGTTCTGCAAACAAGTCAGAGTAATTGAAGTAGCAAGGTGGAGTTAATCAAACAGGATGCAGAACCCAACCATGGATTCACGCTAGAACAGTCAGAGAGAGTAGTCTCTGGATCCACACCTAGATAACATTTTACAGGTGTACAGAATATATATACAAAGTGAAAAAAGGCACATCTGCAAAATTGTCCATTCAAAACCTTTAAGTATTTCTTATCCCTAACCAAATAAAATTCTGTCAATTTAGTTGCAACTTTACTTGTTACTGGTTTAGGGGTTTTGTTTTGGTTTTTTTTTTTCTTATTTCAGCTTGTTTATAGACACCATTTTTGTTATTTACCACACTTAAAGACACAACTCTTTTGCTCACAGGAAGAAATTGTGAGCTGATTCTTTATAGAAGCAGGATATGTTACTGTTTAAGACAAAGGTGATTCAATGCTCTTGCTTTCCCAAATATTAACTTTCTATTCTATCAGAAAAAAAAGTAATTCAGACAATATTCAAGATCACAGTTAAATTTTAGTATTCTTGTATCACATAAAATGTCTTCTCCTGAAAGGTCAGCATTAGTTTGTCTTGCAGTATCTCTATCCCCACCAGTCTACCATTCAAATACCAATCCAGTCTAAAACCAAAGACCTTTAAAGAAGCACCAAGTATCACCACAAACATCTCTCTGAAGCACGTCATTTAATCTAACAGAAAAAACTAGAGAATCTCTCCACTCGCTCTTCTTTTCACAGAGAAGCAGTCACAGCAGAGATGAGTCATGCTGGTTTATCAAAGATGTTCCAGATCAGGCCACCTCATTTTCGGTAGGGCTTAAAGGATTTTGAGTAGGCATTGGAATGCTTTATAGCAAATATATTAACCTAAACTAGCTTACATTGACAAAGTAAAGCTCAGCTGTCACGCTACTGGAAAACAGAACAGCAAAGTGATAAACAACGTGAAGGAGTTTTCGATCAGTAGGCCAGCAAGATTAAGAATTGAAAAACATATATATATAACCTGTGTGTGTACTAGTATACTTTATGATAATAAAATACTTTTTGATAATAAAAGTAAAGCTCTTTGGGCTTTTGAACATAGCTAAAGGGTTCAGAAAAATTATTCTGTATAATTATATTTTCTTTATATATTATTTATATTGAATTACTTATATAGCTTTTCACTAACAGGCTGTATATTTTTTTTTTTGGGGGGACGACACAAAGTTCCCTGAATTTTTCCTTTGTGTTTGAGGATCAAAACTGGAAATAAAAATAAGATTTTACTCATGACAGAAGGACAAAACAGAAGCAAATTCAGAAGGTGCCAAGGTTAAAAAAAAACCTAAACACCCAATCAGCAAGTCCAGCTCAGTGACAGTTAGGATGACTCCAGGTCCCTTTCCAAGACTAATTTCCTTTGACTATGATTCTTATTTTTCTTTCCTGCTGATGACTCATTTACCTGGATGAGTCTATGCACTAAATAAGGCTTTGCTACTCTATGCATGTGTTCATCTCCTCCTTTCTAGAATTGTGTATATATTGTTATGGTTTCTGGTCTACATCCCATAGTTACTTGAATCACGTTTCTAGCACTGATTTTTTTTATATATTTTTTTTTTAGGTAGTACCACATAAAGCCTCAGTAGGATTCTGAACAGAGACAAAAATCTTAATAGTATGTGCTAAAGCAGAAGACTATCCAAAACTTTATGTTGAGATAAATGACTCCAGTAAAATAATAGCTATTTCGCTATTGTATACAACCACCCCTTTATCAAAATAAACAGCCCAAACCACATGAAGAGAAAAGGAAGCCTGGCTTTGCACATTGTTGTGTGGTCAGGGTGACAGCAGCAGTAACAGCCAGGAAATGAGAAAATGCATGGATGGCAGCATCCCACCTCAAGAAAACCAGCACTGACCTTTGAGATGCTTCGACTTACTGGTTGTACCTTTGCGGAACTGCAACCTTCTGAAAGGCTCCATAAAGTTTCTACTATAAACTGCTTGAAAAGGAATAAATTCCTGTTCAGACTATTGGAAGAGCAGACACACGTGCATCTGGGATGCTTCCTAGCAAAGTGCTGCAAGTTGGTCTGTACATGCATCAACTAAATAATTTAGACTTGAACAATTCTGTTCATCAGTACCAGTTACTGATATCTC
Organism: Aramus guarauna; assembly: GCA_013400195.1. Lineage (NCBI taxonomy): Eukaryota > Metazoa > Chordata > Aves > Gruiformes > Aramidae > Aramus > Aramus guarauna. The sequence goes on along the minus strand of VXBL01001518.1, from coordinate 906,194 downwards.
TATGCACATACATATATCAGTGAGGAAAAAAGCCAGCTGCTGATGACATGATGAACAACAACTGGCACACACAAAGCACACCAGACCTTTTCAAACCATATTCCATAGGCCATACCTACATATGGCACTGCAAAAGATAACAAGATCCTGATTATTATTAATAAGTACCTCCCTTGCCTTTCTACCTTGTAAGCATGATTTTTTTGCACAAGCTGTGGATTTTTATATTAATATAAACTATAGAAGTCAATGTTACTTTGATAAGGCAAGGTATGCAGCTGTAGATCACAGGGGGAGCAGCAGCAGAGGTAAATGCTTCCACAGGTAAATGAGCAAAACGAACTTGAGTGATAAATTTGCACAGACAGTATGAGTAAAATCCTCGTTATTGTATTCGCAGCAGCTGTCAATCCTTGTCAGTGATACAGTTTAACCTTACAAAAGAGATTTCAAAACAATGTATTCCGCTGACTATCACAGCATTAATCAAGCAGAGACAGTACACCTCTAGACATATGTATTGTGATTATAGAGAAATAAAAATTGATAAAACCAAAATAAGACAGTGGCTTATAGGGTAGATAAGCAAAAGTGACCCCAGAAGGCAGAATTAAATCATTCCAGGTCAAGTATTTTCTATAAAAGAATATTAGGCTAATTGACAATTTGATAGTTACATATTCTTTAGCCCTATTGTTAAAAGCACTCTTCTCCAGACTTATTTAGACAGTATTATCTGCATTACTGATCTTTTTATACCAATTCTTATTATGAACTGTTATCTTAATTTATCTTAGGCTATAAACCTTTTTAATGCACAGAGGTACTAAATATAAACAAAAAAATCCCACATGGTGGGAAAATGACATGTTATTTTCCCCCAGTGCAGTACAGTAGGACGTCTTATTCTAATCCGTATCCTAGAGTTTCATCTCAACACGGTCATACTACAAGTTGTTCACAGAAGAATTTGTGTTTTCTTGATGCTTATATGTAAGTACTGCCTATATATTTTTTTCCTGCAATACAGAAACAACAAAAGTTTACCTTGGCAGAGATAGAGTCTATTAATACATAGATCAAGTACAAAAAAAGAGATAACAAGGAAAATATTCTTCCACATAACATCCTATTAAAAGGTATCTGCCCTAAACCAGAGGAAACAACTGTCCTGATGCCATATCAGAATTTTATTTGCTTCCCTTCCCACATCTACATACTGCCTTTGCAGCCACTATGTCACATTAGACCATCATTTGTTTAAATTGTTCCTGAAAGCAAAATATTCAAACTCTAACATACCAACTTTTCAACACAGACCTCAACATACAGCTTGTCAGTGTACCGTAATTCCCTTAAGCACTGCATATATAAGCACCAAAGATTTACTCAATACAGGTATCTACAACTCAAAATTTCTAGTCCGTGCAAAGTTCTGCACACTTGTTTTTTTTAAATAACATTTTGTTTCATATCAAATGTGGGACAGAAGCTAATGAAAGCTGGAAAGTAGACCTTGAAGCACACTGTCAAACCCAGCAGGTTGTGGGGGATCCCAGCACTGCGACAGGGACACCGGCAGTACTGCGGCGCTCAGCCCACGCTAGGAGGTGCCAGAAACTGGAAATACCTCGGACCCTTGACAAGAAAGAAGGTATGTGTTTCCAAAAGTTCTCATTTTCCAGGGGACGCTTGTCAAGACAGACACCTTTCAGTTCTAACCGACTGGTGTTTTGTGACAAAAAATACATTTCATTGGAGCACTCCTGCTGAGCTTTGTTCAAGTTGAGATAATAAATACATCAGATGTGGCTTAAAAACCACCCAAAAAAACCCAAGTACCATATTGATTACATAGAGCTGGGCTAGCACCTTTCTCATTCAAGCTCAGAGACACCAGTCATGTCAGTTCACTCTCAGCAAGCGCTACCAGAAGGTCAGATAACCCCCATGCATGCCAGTCACTTGACAGAAACATTGTGTATTGCATGCAGAACATGATTGCTCCTCTTGCAGTCACCATCACGCTTCTGTGAAGTGACCAGGTGCTTCACTGGCCCACTCAAAAGCACATGATACAATGGTCCCTATGGCCTTCCACCCATGGCACGCGCTAGACTTCACACAAATACCACCATGTAAGTCTCTGGGAGACTAACCAGTGGTCAGGGCACCTCGGTGACCCAGGCTGACAGGCATAGGACTCACAAGGACAAGCAGTAATATTTCTTTTTGTTGGGTTTACTGGGGTTTTTTTGAAGGAAGGAGTTAATATAATGTACATAGAGTAATATTTACCACACTTACACATTCCTGTAGGTCAGTAAACTTCACCAAAATTATTCCTGACTTGACACTATGATGAGGTTCATACCAGAGCCTACTATCTACCCTTGTCAAGTCTGCCAGACACCGAATAAACCTCCTTGACAGTTTTTCTACAAGTTTTCCCACAGGAGTGGCCTGTAGATGTCAAATTGTTTTAAGTTATTACTAATTGATTTAAAAACATGATGTTGCAAAATGAAGCAACTATTGTTTCTAACAATTACCTTAAATTCAAGGTGACTCCCTGACCTTTTCTTACTTTTCAAACTAATGGCCTTTTTCTTTATCAGCCAAGATTTTATCCCAAGAAAAATATTTATAATTTATTAATAAGTTAAAATATATTTATTATTTTCAGCATATTTATATATGTTTTAATATTTCCCATCCTGATTACATTTTTGTCCTGTGTTGACCTCATCCTTCCCCTCTGGTTGCAAATTTTTTGTAAAGTGTTCCTATTGAATTTATCCTTTTTTAATATACACATCCTCTGTAAGCAAGCCCTCACATATTTCTCACCTGAAGTATAAGCTGTTATATTCTATCTTCTTGCTTTGCCACCAGGCGCTTTAGCCAGCAATCTACTTACATCATTTCTCATGCTCAAGAATTTTCCTTATGACAACTCAAGTAATTAAGCTTTGATCTAGTTTATAAGAGCTGATACCTACTGGGTTCTGAAATCTTAATTATAGTAAATAAACAGGCCTTTTTAACATGCTAAAGAGTATCAATAGCATGACACTGCATATCCCTCGCACACCACCACAGAAACAAAAAAAATTTCCTGGAAGGGTGACCCCACTATTCTGGTATTACCAGAGCAGGGCAACCCTGCCTCTTCATACCATCCATCTCATGTTCACCTGCCCTTATTCCACAATAGGCATAGGCAGAAGCCAGCAGAGCCCTCTAACTTCATTTCTGCCCAAATTCTCTGCTAACTAGATGTGAAAATTGAGTTTAACTGATTTCAAATCCCATAGGCTGCTCTAGAGAAAAAAAAAGTATTACATATTCAAGTCATAACTACAGACAGGCACTTGCTTGATAATAGGAAAACTAAGAAGTTTAGAGGGATTGAGGGAATATCATACTACTTCCTTTTAAGAAGGAAAAATATTTAGTTCATACATTCCATAAATGGTTGATTTCAAAGTGTCCCTCAAGATGTTACTTTCATGATATTTTTACATAAAATTCAGATGCATCATTTTCAGACCTTGGCTGGTTGTTGGGGTGGGGGGGTCAGGTGGGAAGGTGGGTGTTTGTAGTGGTTTGGGTTTTTTAACCAGGTTTCAAAGTGTCTGTTCTCTGCAGAACCAGATCTGTTCAGAATATTTCAGTGCTTTGTGTTTCTCTTTTGAAGTTAATTTAGACTTCTGTGATAAACCCCTCATTTTTTAAATCTGATTAGGTACTAGACTGAAAAATACATATATACGCAGTATGTATATACACAGTTCATGGACATAAGTTTCTATAAGGGAAAAAATTCTCTTCATTTTCATGACTTTGCAGCAGGCAATACAAACCTAACTTCTGACCTGTTAACGAGACCTCCTTTTTTCCACACGCATTATGTATTCCACGCTAATGAAGAAAGAAAGTTAAGCTGCACTCTGTGTAAGGCAGTCTGCTTGGCTTGAGAATAGGAGCTGCACTTCATCTCCTCTCCAATCAATAATCCATAAACTGGGGTTGAACCTGCAGGCTCTTTGCCAGGCAGATGTAGCTGAGATCTCATCTTTTCTAAGCCTTTCCTTTCCTTTGATGTTTCAATCAGCTGTGCCCAAAGGAAACATTTCAAATGAATAAAACAAAACCCCACGTCTCTTAGTACTCTAGTTTGTCTTTTATTACCCTGCAGACCAACTTTTTCACACATAGCAAACCCAGGTTTTAATGAAGCCTGGAGAGACAACTGCATCAAGAAGGGCATTGTCCAGCCTTCCACTAGAAATGAACAGGTCAGCTGTGAAACGTAGTAATATACGTAGCACCTTGTGTGAGGTTTTAGTTTTGAAACTATTAAATCTATGGAGATTTTTATATTTGCAAACTTCCAACTTTACAGGTATTTTTTAGGTATACAATGCACACAACACATGATCACTGCATACAAATTTCTGTCTCTTCAACTTTCTTTTTATTTGCTTTAATTTATCACTGTACAGGTAGATTTTAGAAGCTTTCTTCTAAAGCATCACTTCAGCATGCTTGACTTTTAAACCATGGTATCCCTGAAGCTATTAGTTGGCTTTAATTAACCACTCAGGCTAGTGAAACCTTTTCCAGTGACCACAGAATTTAAAGACAGGTTACAGCAGCAGCATTTCATTTCTTAATAAAGTCAGTAGAAAGCCACAAAAAGCCATAGAATGGTATCATAATGATCATGCCTGCAGCCAAGAACAGAAGAGTCCAAGTTATTGGTCTGGCAGGGTATCTGATACCAAGCATATCATATTTTGTTTCATGTGAATGAGTTAATTCTTTCCTGTGCTTACCCTGTTGCTGCATTGCAATCATTCAGTTGTCTGTGCTAACATATTGATACACTTCAATTATGGACACATGTACTTATTTTAAAATTTTCAGGATTTCTTTCTAATTTTTCTCCCCTAGGAAGCTGAAAAATAACAACCTTTAATAAAGAAGATACTTAGGACAGGTTTTTGTTCTCTCATTGCTATTTGGTGCAGATATAACTGAAAAGAAACCAGAAAGCTATACTGTTAAAAGTACAAGAACCTCGTAAAGTAAACGGGTGTATCCATAGATCCTATATAAGCAAATCTCTTCAAAACAAGATTTCTTTGGGAGATGGAAGTGTTGTGTGTGCATACACAATGCATTAGCTAGTGATAGCCTGAATTGTAATTGATACTTGATCTCTTCAATTTACACTAAGATAAGAAAGGACAGATGGGGGTGGGGAGCAGTCTTACAAGTCTTAGGTTTAAATTTTTAATTTTAAAAAGTGTTATTTCAGCTACAGCGACTAAACTAAAGCTACCTTTCCATTTAAATTAGTCAGCTCCTATGCAACTGTAACCATTACATCTGAAAAGGAAAAGATTCCTTTCATCGGGGTTATAAATTCCTTCAGAGCATTTCAGTGAATAGTATTTCCATTCAAAAGCTGGTTTTTTTGAGGGATTCTTGCTTTCAGGTTTACCCATGCCTCCCAGTAAATTAAAACAAACACAGAAGGATGGCTTCCAGACTTATGATCCACTGTACTAAGATATGAACTTCAAGCAACTAACACAGTAGCAACACGGTACAATTTAAAATTTTTAAATTTTAAATGTGTCATGGAACTAAGCTAAAATTAAATTTTAAAAGAAAATACAAAAACATGATGAAAGGGGAAAGCATAAGCATTCTTGCGCTTTTTCGCTTGTGAGGTACCATCTGGATTTATGAAACTTATCTTTTGCATGTAACTAATCTGCCTACTGGTCTAGCACAGCTGCCCATTAATGATAATTTTAGCTCATCTGTCATTATTCCAGTTGTAATGTTGGAAATGTGTGTAGGGGTTTTTTTAATTAAGAGACCAATTCCTGCTCTAATAGTGGAAAAAATTTAAAATTAATCAATATTTATCTTAAGGAAAATGAGAAAAGAAAGTTTTCAATTAAAATAAGATTTCATACAAGAAGCAATCCATACAAAAAAAGAGAAACATTTTAAAAGAAAGCCACAGGTTCTCCATCACCTCCAACTTTCACAAGCTCAACCTGTGACAGAACATTTCCATTTTCAGTTGAAATACTGGTGGGGTCAGCAGAACTATGGATCTCCCCGTTTTCCCAGATCTCAGGATACCTTGCTGATATTTAAAGCTGCACTGAGGATAATATACAAAAAGGGATGTTTTGGATTGTAATATAAATGCATAGCAGGATACACATCTCCATGGGGCAAACAGCTAAGTCTGTCAACATCTGCTGCAGAGAACCTGACTGCGGGTAAGATGCTCCACAGATGCACTTGCCCCAGGATGTAAATTAAAACTATTAAGATTCATAGGGCACAATACAAGAATGAAAATAAAGGAAGAGGAACAGTATGAAAGCTAGGAGATCAGATTTTACATTTTTCCAATTCAGTTCATGCTCACATAATACTAAAACTTGCCACCAAACAAGTCATACATACTTCTAGCAGACAGACGTTGCCTTTGGGACACTACTTCTATTTTTAATTTCTAGGGCATTGTTCTATCCAGCATGCATGCAAGCAGGGGGAAACTCCTGAAATGAAAACTTACTGAAGACTAAAGCCATTCAGCATTAAAGTGATTTCTGGTTGTAGCAAGGAGGAGACAATGCATTTTGTTGAAGAAGTAACTCCATGTCCTGCAGAAGAGCTGGAAGTTGTCATCTGCTTTTACAAATCTACCCATCACACCAAATTCAACCTGCTATATTTTAAACAGTGACATCATCACATAATTTTACTGCAGTGGCTACATGGACTGTTGGGATATCTGAACTGTAATTACACATGATGTGGCACCTATTTGGATAACACAGCCACAGTACTGGATGATGAAATATTGCTTTGACTCCTGAAGACTACTCACAACAAGCATACCTGGCAGCAGGGAGATCTTTAAACTGGGGCGGACCCAAGGAGAACAACAGTTTAGAAGATTTCATTCAGTGATCAACAATTTGGTTCAAAAGCAACCATTAAAGGGACTCTCTGCTGGGGCAGCAAAACACACGCTCTCCCCTCCCTCGCCAGTTCAACCCGTATCGCTCTCCCTGTTACCATCCGCACTTCAGAAGAGATGCTGAAATCCAGTCCAAAGGGGCGGAAATGACAACACTTCCTAAATAACACAGTTTTGTTGAAAAATGAGTGTTTAGCCTCTCAGCAAATGATGCCTTATGCAGAGAACGTTTCGTTGTCCCCGGGGGGTGGGCACATCCCCCTGCCTGGGGGAGGGCAGTTGCAGGTACGCGGGGAGCAGGTAACATCAGCGGGTTCAGCAGTCCCTCGCCCCAGGCGAGCCGGGTGCCGCTTCCGAGATCAGCAAGGGCAGCTTCACCTTACAGGAAGGCTCCTGCCATTCCCTTCAGCCCAGTGATCCGAAAATTTCACGTGGTGAGAAGCACTTCTCGCCACAAGAAAGCTGTGAAATATTTTTGGAAGTTTGCAGTTCCAAGTGGCATTTCTGGAGCAGCCAGCTGCTGGGAGCATCTACTTTGCTAGAGGAAAGCAACTACACCTGTGACACAGAGACGGCCAGAGCCCACTGCAACTCCAAGGAAATCTGAAGTCCAAGCATTTTGCCATCCTGTTTTTACAGTTAACACACCGTTAAAAATCTTATTTCCTTTACAAAGTAGACAGTTACTTTTAACTTATTTTTCAATTTACTGGGAGAGTATTTTTTCCCCTCTGCCAACTGAAAGCCTTTATGTAACAAAGCTTCAAGCAAAATCAGAGTAACGTTTCATTATCTGCTGTAAATAACAAATGATCTACTACCTCAGAGCCTTCACTGAACACTGGTCTACTAAAAATCGCAGGCAGAGCGCCAAATTCTGGATTTGTGAATATGCATGTGCCTCTCACTGACTTCAGTGTGAGACACGTGAATGAATCTGAAAGCTGAAGTTGGCTCTAATTCATGTTTTAAGCCTAATGAACTGGTAATAATCAAATGATTTGCTCCACTTTTGCCTCGTATTTCTAATAAGATATTAACAGCAAGATTAGGTAAAAGAAATAGAGCACAAACAGAAATTCCCATTACACAGTTCCTCATTCATCTTAAGTAGCTCTTGTAAAGTCAAAGGACCTCAACAAATTTTGAAAAGAATTAGAATTTAGGTTATTGATTTTTTTTTTAATGTTTTCTGTTCTGGATATAATTTTAAATATACATTTATTGCACATAAGAATAAGGTAAGCAACACAAACCAATTCAATTGCTTCAGTTGAGTTCAGTTTTACTTACTGCATAGAAATGTTTATTAGAGGAGTGTCCCATCAGCCAAAAGAACAGAGGCAGAAGGAGAGTGATTGACAGACAGTAAAAATAGTAGGGAGAGTAGGGGAAAAAAAAAGAGCCCACATGAGGGTCAGATGGAACAAGAGCAACCTGACCGGTCGGTGCAAGGGAGAGGCAAAACAGCAGGTAGCAGATCCAACTCAATCCTGAGCCAAGGACATGAAACTACAGTTCTTGTATTGTTGCCTCACCACAATTTGACTCCCTTAAGTGTGCTGTAGTTCTTTTATATTGACACACACATACACACTCATCGAACAAGTCAACTACACTGTTAGAAACTGCTACAGAAACCAGTTTAAGCACAGGGCTGGGACTCCTGTGACACAGACTGTGGTCTGAACTAGGATTGCATGCTCTGCGTCCTGGAAGGACAGAACCCCACCTATGTGTACTTTTTTTCAATACAAATATCACACATGTATTTTAGTAAATAGTTTCAGCAAAAGTCAATTGTGGTTTATCAAACCTACCATGCCTACTACTTACTTATTGTTTGCTAAACTAGATTAATAACATTCTATTTATTGCAACTTTTGTAATAAATTTGACAAAAGTGCTGCACTACTGTCATCCACATTCATCTCAATGGGTAGCTTGAAGTCACTACCATTGATGTCTAAATAAATATATTTTAAATCACTTGCCATTTAGTGTCCCCTTGAGGAAGTTTTGGCCCATATAAACACAATTATTTCTGATTAATTTATAGAAGCTAATTTAATTGAATAAGTAATGGGAGTTTCTTTTCCCAGTTGGGTAGGAAAAGTAAAACAAAATATGCATGTGTCCCTTGAGAAGATGCAATAAAATGAAAATATTTATAAGCCAGGGACTTCCCATTTTGATGTCTACAATGGTAAGAAATATTTCAAAAACTACTGCACCTTTGCATTTCTTATGCAAAGCTAAAACAACTCTGCAGATTATACTATTATTACAAAGATATTTAAATAAAGACCAATCAGATAAGATCCAGAATCAATCCAATCTTTAAGACAGAATGGCATCACCTTTTCCTGAAATCAAAACAGTGTAAGATGGACCAAACAGCATACTCCTTCCTCACCAGCACCAGAGGCAGTTGGGTTTCCTACCACTGACTCAAAGCTCACAAGAAATTACAGATGGGTTTTACAGTTCAAACCATAAGCAGTCTCCTCCTTACTTTTAACATTACTTCACAGCTGAACCAAATATAACTGAACTAAGATTTAGCTGCTTCCATGGATTCCGCTTTATAACTATATTTACAAAAGCAAACTTGCTGGAAGTTGTTAAAAAGCTTAAAACCACAAAAGCAATGTTTCAATATAATGAAAATAAACTGGAAAAAAGTAGCCCTTTAAGAAAACTTGACATCTGCTGCACCAGATGGGAAAAAGGAAAGGACATGACCCATTTGCCAGCCTTGTTTTCTAATTGATCCATTCCTGGTTGTTTCTCAAGCTGAAACAAGCCTCCACATTCCTACTAAAGTGTCTTATAATTGGCTCCAAGTCTGCTTTTTATGGGAATGCAAGGTCTCTCTTCGCCACAATTTTTCCTGACTGGCCTTCCTGCTGTCAGCATCCGTAATGCCTACCGCTCCAGCTGGCTCCCTGACCCACCTTGTGTTCCTCAAGCTTATCTACCTGAATAAACTCATTGCTACCAGGAAAGAAGAGTCTCCCCTTCCCTCAGAGGGGCTGTTTGATCTGACCCGGACTATCAGAGGTTGGACTGCACAAAATAACCATCTGTCTTCTGGCCAGTCATTCCCTCTCCAACAATTCATAAAGCACATACCACACATTGTAAATAGACATAACCAATATTTCTGCCATCTATTACCTAAGATATTTACATTTCTACAGTCAACTGTCCTCATTTAACTTAGAATGACCTGCTCCAACTATTTTTAACTCGTGTTGAGTAATAGTGATTATTGAAAAACTACTCCCCATTCCCAATGTGAAATTTTTCTTCCTTTGAATTTTGTGTTTTTACAGAAAATATGAAGTTTTCCAATAACTAAGGCCAAATATTTTAGTCTGAAAAATAATACGTTCACTTTGAAAGAAATATATCCAGAAATAACCATTTGCACTGTTCCCCCTCTTTTTCCCTCCTCCAGCTTGGGGAAGGTTTTAATGGCAGTAGAATCTATACATTTTTACCAGCTTCACTAAGCAATCCCAACATACATTGCCCTCCTCATCTCATCCTAAAACTCTTGACCTTCCTAACTGAAAGATGACCCGTCACCCTCCCATCACCAGCAGCGATGCCCCCGCATCCTCCTTCCTGCCCCGCGAGGGCTCAGCTGAAGGCACCAGCATCACACAGCTCTTCCTGAACAAGCCTAACCGCTCCCAAATGGTGAAGACCACCCGCATCCCCCCCCTCCCCGCCTCAGGTTTTAGCTGTCCCTGAGGTAGATAAGCAACTACTCAGCTTAAAGTCATCTCTGCCAAGTACTGATGGGAGCAGAACTATGACAGCCTGGAGTTCAACGTGGGCTCCAAAACTTGCCCAAAAGAAGTGGCTAGCCCAAGCAGTGCTGTGTGTTGCCATAGCTACACTGTTGTCATTACTCAGACTATCTAGTTTAAAGTTAGCAACACCCTGTCTCCACCAGCCCCAGTCCCACCTATGACTGCTGTGGAGACGCACAGTCTGATTATTCAAAACACACAGGTCTCGCACAAGGAGTCATTTTCCAGGGGTCTACAGAAATACACAAATCCGTTCCTCCTTTCCTCCCCACCCAGCTGCCAAAGCAGCAGGCATTTCCTTAAAAACACCCTAGTGAATTTCTAGAGATGGTGCGCATGTATAAATAGAAGTAGTTTGGCATGATGAGATTCCAGGGAGTCAATTGGCTCATTTCAAATTGTGACACAGGAGAACAATAGTCAAATTGAAAAGAAGGACAAAGATCTATATTCAAAATTACCTTTAAGCTATGGAGGAGATACTTCAGAATTACAAACTTGCAAAACAATTAGAAATATGAGTTGTTGTTTTTTTCCCCCCCCAAAAGCAGAGTGAGGCTGTTCATTCTCATGGGTCAAAAGAAGTTAGCTGCTTATCTTCCATAAGGGCAGGCCCAGGGCTATTCTTGTGAACTATAACCTCCATTTCAAATTGATATCTGGTCCATAGGTCTATCTCCTTTTTATTCTTCTTAACTCCACCCATCTTCAAAAATTCTATTTAAATTCTTATTTAAGGAAAAAAGAGAGCTTTTCTGCAGGTTTTATTGATATTAAAGGACTTTGCCTATTTAGAAGCATCCTGTATTTACACAGAATCTTCAGGATAAAGATTACTAGCACACACTTCACAAACAACAATGTAGTGGCACAAACAGAAGCAATTAGATCTGCCTGTTCAAAGGCATCGCTTTTTGCGCCATTATGATGAAAAAGACACAGAGACCCAGACTGTGACTAGTACTGCTTGGAGACACTATCCCCAACACCGCAAAATCTATTAGGAGAACCAAATTAGAGGCTAGGACACTGTTGAAACATTAACTTCTCGGTTCACCAACTACTAATTCTATCCTGGATCCAACAGCTATGCATAAGCCTAAATCCTCCCTGCAAGACCTGTTATGGCAAACAATCATACTCTCTAAAGAATACTACTTGGGAATGTTAATATTTAAAAAAACAAAAAAACACAACACACAAAACACCACCAAGAAGTGAGGGGGGAATTATTTCTGAAAACAGAGACCTGGATCTGGTGATCACTAGAAAGTTCAGAATCTACATGACAACTGTACAGCACGAAAGGTACGGGCTGAAGAGCGGGCGCCACGTCACACTGGAGGAGATGGGTACTCCTCCCAGCTGGTACTCTTGCAGAGCCGTGCCTCCTCTCCGCCCTTGCACAATTAAATGTATGATCCCCTATTCATTTTCCCTGTACAAATTTGTATGACATGTTTTGTAATACAGGATGCTGAAACATAGCCAATATTTACACGGGTTTTATTTCTGCCTCTGCAGAACAGGAGCTGATAAGGTACTCTTTGTTTCAGGTTTTGTTACTTTTAATTTCACACACTGCAGATAAGACTAATCTATATGTCACGCAAGGAGCTAGGTCAGATAACAAGAAAAAACCCTCAGCTATTAGAGTGGCAACATTATGTAAGTATCTGATGATGCATTTTATTGCCTCAGCTGGCCTCCTGCCAGACTGGTAATATTCCTGTTTCAGGTGACCTGCGTAAAGGCACCGAAGATTTAGGGATGGATGCGCACTAATCACCGCAGTGGGTTTGCTGTACAACGTGCATACTTACCTTGTTAGTCAAGGGCACTTCTTCCTCAACAGGTAAGCGTGATGCAGGTAAGAAGCTAGGAGCAGAAAAGGCAATACAATCTCTTATCCAGAGTCGCATACAAGTTCAAGTGAAAAAAGGTACAGTCACCATGTTCTCAGCTCAGGTTTGTTATGTCACACTCAATATCACAGGGCAGGTCTTAAAACGGCAGAAAATAAATTACTCCCTTTCACTCACCAAGCCTAGATGTTCTAGCTTTGCCTCAAGAGAATTTTCTAGCTTGTCATAGAAGTCTGAAAGTGACATACGATCAGAGAGAGTTTGATACCTAAGCAACCCTGTTTCTCCCTTTTAAAAACCTTCTACTTTGCCTCCAAGACATGTGCACTTGCAAGACATATTCTTAACCTTTTTTAATAGGTTTTAAGTATTCATGTCTTTAGTCACACTATGATCAACACTCTATGCTCAAATTCCAGCAGCAGCAACCACACATTAGCTACGCTAGACACTTTTTTTTTTTGCAAACAGATCTCCCATTTTTATTCTTTTATAGCTTCTAACAAAAGGAGGGTAGGCACTCTTTCAGAACAGACCTCAATCTTTTAATATCAATGGGCCTCTGGTAGTGTCTAAGTTAATTTGGACAGCAACCTCCTTCACCAGAGAGTCAATTCTAGACAGGGTCAAAGCAGTTTCACTGCACTGGACAGCAAACACATGAGAGCAGGGAACACAGTCCTGAGTGCCTGCTTGACCCCGCAAAGCCAGACCGGTATCCCGCTCCGTTATTGTGACAAAGAGGTTCAAGTACAGAGGGCAGCGGTTATTGCTGACGAGGGCCACTAAGCAGGAGTCACTGCTTAATTCTGCTCTTTTGCCAGCACCAGCAGCGCTAGTCCACTCTTACCGCTCCTTTCCACCTCTTTCCTCTTTTCACTCCCAGCACAAAACACCAACCCCTGGCCCATCTCTGGCCTTTCATCCCTAGGAGAGCAAGAGTCCTGAATCACAGCATCAGACTGCCAGGACTCAGGCACTGTCTCTTCCCTGACCTGGTCTCTCTATTTTTATCCTCTTTCTTTTTTCTTGCCCCTTAGCTTATTCTCTTCCAAACAAGTCCACTCCAAAATTCAAAGTGGCCGTAACACACCACTTGCCCATCATCCCACTCTCCATCCTGCTGCTCTGTTGCATCTTTTCCTTTATGTGATGTCTGCCTATTCCAATTGGTCTGTAAGCCACTCGGGGCACACTGACATGCAATATTAGGTTTTTGTGTACTGATTAAATTATCACTTCATAAGCCTCAAAAATGCTTCTGCTATTAGATTTCATGTAAGTATTTATATATATATGTATATTTATTTTACCTTAAATGGAATGAGACACTATAATTAGAGATGTTTTTAAACTATTTTCTTAATAGGAGCAGTTTTAGTTTTCCAAATTACCTTCCCTCCTTTTTCTATTCAGATCAGCCTTTCCCATTTTCCCATAAAGATGGCCTTACCTTGAAGTTCAAGTGGTAATGATTCATGAGATGCACAAAGAATAAGCCCCTGGAAGCAATCTTCTCAAGACTAGTATTTCTGATTTCATTAATAGTCTCCTGATATTCAGGCATTAGCATTTAAGTGCTCTTGTGCAAGAGGTTGCTGGTGGTTGTCAACTCTTGAGAAATCTGGCTCTGCTGCTGTGATAGGGTTCTGCTCAAGCTGGCTGCATTTTTGGACGTTTTTTTCTCTCAAGCACTCCCATTACAATACATTAGCTATAACCAAGCCCAAAGACGTATTCTAACATTTACTGAATATTCCTTGATACACTTCTGTAACAATATTATTTCATATTATCTGTGTGTTTCTGTCTTGCTATACATTACAGATGGCACCAGTAACGCCCGCTGAATTCCTCAATGGTGCCTGACTAGGAAAGGGCAAAGTCTGCCAAGGCAGACAGCTATGCCAGGGAACCGAGCTCAAAGCAAGCACCACTGACTGCAGTGGAGGCCTTGACACTCAGAACGCAATGAAACAGGACGAGCTTGTCAATTAGGAATCCTGCTCTTCTAATCAACTCTGACCTTCTAATCAATGCAAAGGCTGAGCCAAATCCATCATGAGAATATGTCTGCTATCAACAGTTACATGGAAGAGACCAGCTTCGGACAGATTATCTGTACTATTCTCAGTAAAATAAAATGATTTATGAATAGCCCACAATGACAATTCAGAAGATCACTGTATGCCTCTTGTGTTAATGCTCGGGCATAGTCTTTCAGAAATTACCTAGTTACCCTTTAGCTGATCAGATATAATCCACTTTCAGAGCAATCACACACGTAAAGAAATGCTGTATTCTTATGAACAAACTGAAGACAACCACAACAGCAAAAAAGATTCTTCTATGGCCGCTATGCTAGAGAGTAACCACCTCCACAGCCACTCCATCAGTGGTACTAGACCTGATACTCCTTTGCAATAACTGGAGAAAGTCAGAAGTTGTGAGGCAGTCACTTTAATTGTTTTTTTATACTTGTATGTTATAATATAGAGGAGCTTAATGAACTAAAGCATCCAGTCTGGCCATCTCACCTTCTTGCACTGGTGACATCTGGGTAATTTTCTTCAGTTTCCTCAAAGTCATGATTACGTGAGAGCCTCTGGTTTCATTTAAATAAATAAAGAAAGAAAAAGAAAAAATATCAACACACATCTACATCTTTATGACTTCAGGGCAAAAAAAAGAGGCATATACATGTGAAACACTAACCAAAAAAACTAAAATGCATTTTGGATCTTGGTATTTTGGAGAAGGAACTGTCAGCATTTGCACACTCTGCTTTCTCAAGGTAACTTGCAGAAAGTCAGTCAAGTAGTATTAACAGAACCTGATCCAAAGGTTTAAACAAATTAACCAGCATGTTTTAGACTCCTCTTCAAAGGCTGACCGTGATCAGTGCTGGAAGCATACAGCATTACCCTCATCCACAACCAGTTCTTTGATGGCACGGCCATTAAGCAAACAGCACTTCACCCTCCCTGAAGCTGCAACCTGCTTTTCTGTGATAAATATTTAGGCAATTCATTTTGAGGTGATGAAATGCTGATCAAGCGTTCACTTTACTAGCATGCCTTTCCTTGTCTCACGTTTCATAGGAAACTCACATTCACACCTGGTTTCTCATAAGCATCCCACAAGTACAAATCGTTCATGTATTTTGTACTTCACAATGTTTGAGTCTACCACAAGGCATGCTCTTGACAACACGGATACAGACTGTTGCATCATACTGTTTATATTAAGTGTATTTAACCCAGCCAGCTTCTTAGATCCATTAATTCTTTAAATCTTTAAAGGACATAGTACATGCATGAGACAGTAATACTGTGTAGTTTCCTCCTCCTTAAATAGAGCCACATGCTACTGTAGCTACAGACTTCATTTTGTGTTTTCTTTGTTGGGTTGGTAGGGGGTTTACTCATTCTGAATCATTATGTCCTTTTTTCCACTGTTTTCATTACATCCCATGCTGAAATACTAGCCAGACTAAGACCAATGACCTGCATATACCCACATACCTCCAAAAAGTATTCTTAAGGAAGCTTTAATAAGTATTGTTACATTGCATCTAAGGATGAAGAGAAGACATCCCATGGCAGCGCTGGTAAGGGACTTTGGATTCCTGACTTGGACTCCAGTGCCAAGAGATACGGAGAGCAAGAGCATCCCAAGTGAAACTGAAGGGCCCTGGGGCATGTGGACTTCCTGCGGCATCAGAACAGTATCCAAAGAACAACCAGTTTGATCTGATAGATGGACTCAAAACAGCTTAAAACACAATGAAATTAGAGCAACTCTGTTAGTTCAGCTTTTCCAGTGAAGGCAAGCTGAACTATTTAAGTATTTTCTTTTAAAAAGGGCATTTTATTTTTATTTATTTTTAGAAGTCCTTTTATTCAAGCTCTTGGACAGCTTTAGAATCCCTGATTCTCAGTTACTGGCAGGAAAAAAAAAAAACAGGGACTATGGAGGAGTTCCTGTGTCCCAGCATACACTGTACCCTCAAGAACTAAGTTAGGGGAGTGAAAAGACAGGATAGCATTTGCACTGGTGGCAGACATCCTATTTATAGCATCCTAAATTAGGATATTGGGGATATAATTAGTTAAGTTGCAGTTTAAATAAAACTAAATTAAACTGAGTTAAAAAGACAAACCTGAACACTGCTGTTTGAGATAAATTTCAAATCAAGATTATATTTTAAACTTCACCCAGAACTTAAATAAATTAGCTCTTTCTTCTTTTAAATTGATAAAATCCTTCCAGATTCTTGCACTACCCACTTTTTCAGATTTGTAACACTAATGAAAAAGGACTCCTGCTCTAGAAAAATATGAATTGGCACTTGGTAAATATGATCCAGATTATCAATTCAAATCTAGCAGCAACAAATGAGAACCATTATCTGGCATCTGCCACTTAGTAGCCTGTGATATATACCAGTAGTTTTATGGTGGTCCTAGATGAAAAAGTGCTCACAAAGAAAATACATCACATAAACAGCGATACTTCTTGTCTTCTAATACTCCAGTCTCATAGTTGCATTGAAGCCCATGGAAGAACAAACTGCAAAATCCCTTTCCCAAAACAACTCCCATCATTTCTCTTAAGTAAATGGTAATTTCAGAGAAGAGTTTCAAGTGTCACTGGAAATGACCCCATGCCAGAGCTGTTACAAAGCACATGTCAGTATTTCCCTCTTGCTCCTCTTTAAGAGCTTTTCATTTGACCTCCATATGTGTGTGCATATATATATAAATGCGTGTCATGGTTGGTGATTTTTTTTTTTAACTAGAGTTTATGCAGCAAGAATGTAAATGTGAACTCACTAGTTGCTTGCGATGAGTTTCAGCCTCTACTAACACTTTCAAAAAAGCTTTCCTATCAGTTTACCTGGGCACAGAAACAAAGCTAAAGTTTGTATGCTGCAATCCCAATTCACTACAAAATAGTGATTAAAAAAAACACTAAGAAAATAATGCTCTATACGTCATTCAAAGTGTAAAGAAATTAACTCCATTCTTCCATTCTCTATCTTGTCTGTTTTCAAATAAAGTTTTATTAGAAATAATACTTCCTCTCCAACTATACATATATGGTGATCTCACACACACATACATGCCCTGTGATTTTTTCCTTCCATTTCCAGAAACAAAAATTTCTTCTGATAAAGAGCTGGAGATTTATTATGCTAGTCATTCAAAAGAGGCATCAGGTATTTTAAACAAGTTCTTTGAAATTTAAAAAAAAAGTGAGCTGTGATGATTGAAAAGTAGGATCAAAGGGAAAGAGGCATTTGTGACTCTGCTCATTTGTTTGTTGGGTTGGTTTGTTGTAAAAAAAAAACACACCACACAAATAGTCTTTATTCTGTACAATTATGCTTAAAAACCAAACATTTTCTTCAGCTTTCTCTTCCCAGAAACATTCAAAAGATGTTTAAGCATGGTGTTTCAAAACCCTACTTCAGAAGCAAGCTTAATAGAATTAGCTCTTGCCTTTATAAAAAGAAATATCCCATATTATATTTTTATGTAAATAAAGCATATATATACTTACTCATATACATAAGTCAACATATATACATGAACATAGATAAGTGAGCATATATGTATACGTACATGTATGTGCACTATGATACATGCTATGCTCATATCACCACCCTCAAAAGCACTTACTTAAGGGTCACTACTCAAATATTAAAAGCAGCTGAAACCAAGAGTTTCACATTTCCAGAATCACGTTAAGGAAGCATACAGTAAAGGGACTCTGTTCATCACCCACTCCCTCATCTTGCCACTAACAGTTGCTGCCACAGGGAGAGCAGGTCCACTTGTTCTAAAGTATAACCCACTTGCCAGACACAAGAAGAGCCAGAAACTCTCTACTGATTAATTTTGGCTATATGTTTCAAACCAGAATCAGCTTACACAAGCTCACAGGTGCTGAAAGAGCTGGAAGCATTACCCAGCTGCCTCTGAAACAGATGACTTTCAAGATGAAAGGGGCTTCCATCCAAGTGATGCAAAGCAGTATTTGGCACATTGCACACATACAAGACAATCACCACTACTGTCATCTAGATATTGAGCTCCCTTTTATTAGAACGTATGCCGTATGTCTGGCTAAGATGTAGCACACTTCATGAATGGATCTTCTCAGTTCCTCACAGCTAAAAATCCAACAGCCCGCACTCATGACAGCCTTCACAGAAAAGCTAAAGTCATAAGATCATCACACTGAACTTGGCTTTGAACAGGGCAGGACATGGACATGTCCAAGCATCACGCTACAAAGCCCTTAAGATTATCAGAAGCCCTTCTCGAACAGCAGACTCCTCACTACCAGAGTCACTTGCCTTAGAACATGTGTCAGAGAGTCTTTTCCTTCATAATCCTTCCTTCCCCATATTCTAGATATTCCTAAAGTCCATACATCCTTCACATCCTCTACTGTGCTCCAAGAACAAACCAGAAGATCAGAAAAACTAATCTTTCATAATGAGCACATTGCTCTTGAAAGGAGAGTCATTCTGGCCAGGCTGCAGCTGTTCCTTTTCTTGTTTGGTTGGTTTTAATTCTAATACAGCTATGCTTACATGTCTACTGTTTTTTAATTCATTTCTTGCTGGAAAATTTCTGTTAAATTCCTCATTTTAAGGACCATTCCAATTTCTCCTCACAGATATTGTATAGTACACACTGGTCCTCCAGTATTTTCTAATCATATAATCATTTCATTTGATAAGGCTTATTCAATTTCAACAATAATTAGACATATTTGATGTGTCACACATTCAAGACTTTCCATCTCACCATAAGGAAAACCCCAAAAGTCTATTAGTTCCTTTTACCTAAATGGGATAACTTCCATCAGCATCCCACTTAAACTATAGGAAAGCTGCCTTGGAAACTGAAAAAAGCATCAGTATTGCCACTCATTAAGAAGCAAGTCCAGTATACTCTTCAGACAACTCTGCCAGCAAA
Organism: Aramus guarauna; assembly: GCA_013400195.1. Lineage (NCBI taxonomy): Eukaryota > Metazoa > Chordata > Aves > Gruiformes > Aramidae > Aramus > Aramus guarauna. Next base: position 886,492 of record VXBL01001518.1, on the reverse strand, counting down.
GTGTATCAAGTGAATGTCACTATAGATTTTAAATATGCCTGCACATTAAGAATTTGGAAGCCACCATGAAGAAAGATTGCAGAGACACAGAAAGCAAGCCTCCTATGGATTGAGTCTTTGTTAAGAATGGAAGATTCCCCACTGAATGAGACAAGGGACAAGCAACATTAGAGAAACAACACTGCTGCACTGTGAAGTAGAAAGAACAAATGAGGAAGCTAGGGGTCTGTATTTATCTGGCCAATTCCCTGTACTTAAGAAATTCTTGTCCCACCTGTTTTCTATTTTGATAGAGATTTATGTATGCATTATCTTTTCTATTTATCACCATTTATATAATTTTTATCAATCTTGTACTAAAATTTCTTACAGCAAAAATTTAGATATGATCTTTGACTGACTCTACTACACAGATAAAACACAGAATATAGCTTCCCTCTCCTCCTTAAAAAGGTCAGTAAGTCAATCTCTTCCATTTCCACAGCACCTTACACACCAAAATCTCAAATTACTTTGCAAACTTCAAGTGTCATCCATCTTTTGTAAAAGCCTTCTACAGGCAGGTACCTGGCCAGATAGATATGACAGCTCTTAAAAAAAGCAAAAGTCTCAAGAATTAAGTAGCAAAGCTCTGTGCCACTTACAAGTATTTTCTTGTAGCTGGACAGAACAACATACTCAGGTTTAAAACACTGGCCCAGAACCTTACAGTCTATTCTATATAGAGGTGTTGATTTTTTACTAGCTGAGGTTTTCATTACCAATACTTGTCATTCCACAAACATTAAGACTGGCACACACAGATTTTGGTGGAGTTCTTGGTGATTCACTGCCACATACATACTTTCCACTCAGAAATGATTGTTGGTGGGGCTCCTGTGACTCACCTCCAACGCACTTTCTTCCCCATCATCATGGTCCCTTGGTGGAACGTTGGTGATTCATTAATGCACAGCCAGTCATCTTAACTCAAGCAGTTTGCCAGATGACTACATTGTGACTTCTACTTGCTGAGTGAATTAAAAGTGTTCTTCCACATTGGTTTGTATCTCTAGTAGGTGAGCTCTGAAGACAGAGCTGTTCCACTGTTACTCTACTTCAGCCAGTCCTTGTTCTTGCCTTGTTCTACTATTTCTGGGGGCCAATGGATCACCTTTCCTTGGTATTTAATCCCTCATCTGCCATACGGCCAGGTAACTACAGATAACTAACAAAAGGAATGTTTCAGAAAACTAAAAGCACTGTGAAGCCACTTCCAGACAGCCCATTAGGCTGAATCCCAGCACCAGGAAGAGGATATCTTCGCTGTAACATTACAAAGTTAATGATGCTAGCTACAAGTCCAGCAGTACACACTTTGTGCTCAAACTATAGACTTATTCCCTAGCAGACAACTAAGAATAAGTTTTGCTATGGATAACTATTTTAAACAATAGAAAGGAATCTTGAGGCAGATCCCAGGATTTCCTCCCCCCCGCCATTAAACACCCCCCCCCCCCCCCCC
>VXBL01001518.1:856821-884934 GCA_013400195.1 Aramus guarauna | reverse complement strand
CTAGAAAGTTCTCTAAAAACCTGTCATGGAAAAAAAAACAGGAGTAACTCCGAAGAGGCAGAAGCATAGGGTATACATATAGAATATGTGAAAAAGTTTGAATCCAGAAAGTGCTGCCCATATAATACTCCATACATATTTGAATATAAGAGGAATTCCATTGTTTATAACTAATATTGCTGCTGCTATGGAGGATGTTCCTCACTACCCCACTCTCCACCCCCAAGTTCCAAGACTTGTGATTGTTCATATTTTGGCCAACTGTAGATATAAGAAGGTGCTGAAAACTCCAGAATTGAAAAGAAAATAGGCCTGTAGTGACAGTTAAAAATATGTACACAGAAGATTTTCAGGACTCCAAATTATTAGTAGAGATCACCTCCCCCCTTGGTATCCTGTCATGACAAGCTTTCCCCTTGCCCTGTGTTTCCAAATGGCCTTCATATAGAAGAAATAATTTAAATGCATAGGTATTAGCTACTTAAGTCCTTTCAAAAAAATGCTTTTGGTTATTATTATCTATGACATACTGCTTATTTTTATCTCAGTTGAAAAAGTGAGACTATAGATCAAATCTCTAACACCCTGTTCTACATTCTGCGGTACTTAAGGTTACAAGCATCAGTCATCAGTTCTCTCCTTGTTCCTTGCTAATTTATTCAATAAAAAAAGTCTAAACAGGTAGCACATTCTGTGCTGCTGTCAGCGGTGAAGATTTACAGCCCAGGTATGGATTTAATAGAAGTCCCCCCCAAAAAATAGTTATGTCTTATGCCTTTGGTTGTAGTCTTCCTTATGTCCTTTAGTGAGACATTGATACTATTTGAATAACTTGAGTACTGTTTCTTTTCCATCATCTGCCAGTCACTCTTAGCTTAGAGTAGCAATTCCTTCTACACATATACATATCAACAGATCTCCTCTACAGGCCTGAAATGCTACAAGTCTCTCAAAAACGTCTAGTTTGTTTCCAAAAAGTAGACCAGCCTACAAAAGCAGCTAGGACTGCATGCTGTCCGCAAAAATTCCCAGATCTCTTACTTCCATGACTTTTGGGAAGATAATTTATTTAGAAGTCATTCACATTTCCTGTTACAGTTAATTTTCTTATTACGATTGCACTTCTATATTCAAAATTACTGATCTGCAAAGAAAGAAAAGAGACATAGAAATAGCAAAATGGTTATGCTGTAAGCTGCTAATTACACTATCACTTTGAAACAGAAAAGTGTATAGGCATATAGGGAGGGAGGACTTCTGTGTTTTGTTGTGATCATGGTGGTTTCTACAGTGTGAAGCCTTATAAACAGATTAACATCCTCATAACTAAATTGCTCTTCCAAATCACAAGAACCAACCATTACACCTTGGAGGGTGAATGTCTCAGTGGCTGCAGACAGTGGAAGAGTTGCCAGAAATATGACCACAAAGATGTATGACCACAGTTAAAAATACCCAGCTCACGCACCCCTTTAACTACAATAGGCTGCAAATGAAAAGATATGCAAAAATAAATATTCCACAGGAAATACAGAGCAAGAACTTGTACAGCAAGTTTGAATAAGTCAATAGATGTTTTTAAGTTATCTTTATTCCATTTCCATCTAGTTATTTCTGCATGTTTTGTACTGAGGGAAATCAGAATCCCTTAGCCTGAATTACACAAGAACCTCTATGAGGTATATGAGAATTTACCATTTGGTACACATAGAACCAGGGTATACAGACACTACCAAAGAAAAAAAAAAAAGCAGCCCTGTATCACCAGTCACTTGGTTTTCATAGCTTTACCCAGCATATCTTTTGTTATGACAGCTGCAAAATCACCCCATTACTTAGCCCTCTCCTCCCTGCTCAGCATTACGTCTGTTTGCCTTTTGCACACATCCATTCACACATGCCCTGCTAGACTCGCAAACTCTGAAGGTCCACATTAGCTGTGGTGCTAGTATTTATTTTCTCCTCCCCTCCCTCAGAATCAGGCTCACATCAGTCCATCACCTGTCTCTTCAGTATTAGCAGTACTAGCCTGCATCCTCCATAGCACTTGTTCCAGCTACAAAACTTCCCTCTCAACTGCCTCGCATCACCAAACCTAGCCCACCTCACTAGCAGAAGCCAGGGGTCGATCACATTTCCCTTATACATCCATATATCATCTTCATGCAGGTCTTTTCTCCTGCTGTTGCCTTTAGCTACCGGATAATTTAAGTCATTAGAAGTCACAAGAACCGGCAAAAGCACTTAACGTCAGATAAACCTTCTCTGCACTGCACAGGGCAACCAATGGCAGTCTTTTCTGAGTTTGGGATTTAGCAATACAAGAACTTATTTTTAAAAAGTGTAAAAAGTAAAATGGGAAGGATTTTAGAGCGGAAAACACAGAGTCACTAAAAAAGGGGGAAAGGGGACAGGGTGAGGAGAAGAGCCTTCACATAAACAGCAATTACTCCCTTTAGGCAGAGTCTCAGAGAGTAACTTTGTACTAATGCAATTGGGAAATGCAGCTTTCAGTATTGTTTAACTGCATTGTAACTGCAAGCAGTTACATTTATTTCCTCACAACTGCATAACCTAGTGAGGGAATTAGAGCCACATTTTAAAATAACTCAAAATGTTTTAGAATATTCATTAGGCAGCTGCGTAAATCCTGTCTCCTGCCACTCTCCTGCTCGCTCCAACAGGAAATGCCACTCTGTTAGCTGACACTTCTGCAAAGCGAATGTGAGATTGTATCGGCAGCAGACGAGTCAGCGCAAACCTCTGACTCAGGGCTCTGTCACAGCTACAACGGCTGCCTCAGGAGTAAGGCAGCGAGGAATCAAACCCCAAGGTAGAAAATCACAACTTGCTCTCCCTGCTGTTACGAAAATCTGACTCCAACAAAACCAGGACTTCATCCTAAGAGTGTTCAAAGTGGTCTGATATGCTTTGGTGCCTACAAAATCAAGACCTTGACATGGATGCATGTATATTCAATGCCAAAAGTGCAAGAACAGAAAAATAATTCTCTTCCAAAACAGAAGCATCTAGACTTAATGTTTTTACTTGCAAGAATTTCACGATCCTCATGAAAAACAAAGAATTATGTATAACTGAAGTTTTCTCTAAAATTTGATAGTTTACATTCTTTCCATGCCATCATGTTTATACGGTTTATTCTACCTAAGTTACTCCTCATTTGTCGTATTACACAATTTTGTTTGCCTCTAACATAACTAAAACAATGTTTGAACCTCAAGATGTATAGTATGCCAGAAAAAAATTTAGTTTAGTATTTACCTTTATATTGCTCTGATTAAGTTAAGTCCTATTGGGCAACATAAACGTTTACCGCATCCTGCCTTGCAGATTAAGTCCCTGTGGTCACAAGCACCTTTCTTGAATATATGAGATAGTGAGGCATATAGTGATCCTTAAACTTGCCCATCTGTTGTACTTCACTTGGTATAGTTTTAATTTCTCTAAACCATCTCTCTAAGAGTCACTTTCAGTTCACTTAGGTAAAACTAAACAACATATAAAACATTTAAGTGAAAAGATAAAGCCTTAAATGAAAAAGGAATTAAGGGTGGTTATGCACCAGTGAATTAGGCAGTCAAAATATACCATAGCAACTTTGCCAATATTCAAAGATAAACTATCTCTCCATAGAGGCACTGTGCAAGTGCATAGCATTTAGATAATTTAAAGTAAAATACTCTTCTTCCATTTAAGTCTTTTCAGGAAAACTTGGGAAAGATGCACTTTATGAGCCATCTCCAATGCTGGATGGCCCTTCCAAATATGACTAACTCAAACACTAACAGAGGCAGCTTTAGACTTGGGAAATATATCCAACAAAATCTATAAAGCAGAGTTGGAAAGTTTTCACTTCACTCTAAACAATTCATACTTAAGAAGTAAAACTTGGTAGACAAGTGAAGAATTCAGACAGCATTTAAAAATCTAGAAGATCAGGAAGCAGAGACACTCATGTGAGCCTACAGGCTGCAAGTGTTTCACATGGGAACTAACATGAACTTCAAACATAGTGTAAGCCATTATATCAAAAAGGCCATGACAAACAAGCCAGCTTTTCACATCCCATCTCTTGACATTCACCGACTGCACTTCCTCCCATCATTGTTAGTAATGATGAGTATAGAATGTGCATGTGGTTCAGAGCCAAGGAACATCCTTCTAGGTTCCTGCAGGGAAGTCCGAAGTCTGAGTTTCTGAGGTGATAAAATGGTAACACAAATAACACCACAGCTCACTTACCAGACATTATCTGTCATGGATTATCTTGCTACATAAAGCTGGCAAAAAACCCAATTAAGATGCTTTTAACAATACAGAAATGAATATTGTACAATGCCAATAAAAGATCAGACTCCACAGAACTTTTTTTTTTTAATCCTGCTTGAGAAAGGTTTACTTCCATGTCTCTTGAAAGCCAGAAAAAAGCTATCCTTCATAGCCAGGTTTACCAGAGTAAAATGACAATATTTAACAGAATTTGTTGCATTTTGTTAGGAATTTTAATTACATCTCCCTCAGAGAGGAGAAACTCTGAAAAAGTTAGAAAACCAGTTGAAAAATGTAAGAAGAGACAAAATAAACAAACAGCAATGATAGCATCAGAATTGTTTGGATTCCATTTCAAAACCAGAAAGAATTCAAAATATAATCAGTAAACCATACAAACCATGGTTATTTTAGATTACCAAACACAGTCCCAAATAGATGAAATTTTCTCGCCAGGGTTTAGATGAACAAAAATGCTTGTGCACAATAAACCAGGTAATCCAGGAGCTTCTGCATTACAGCTGCACCTACATCCTGAAAGTCTTTAACATTGAGACAGCACTTTCCAAGTAAAGTACTAGGATTTCACTGCAAGGTCAACCATAAACCAAAAATCTGAACTGTGACAATAGCCTAGTGTAACTGTTAATATTACTTACACATGCCCTTTCAGGGCAGTTTTTTTCCAAAGCAAATAGATAGCGCACAGATCATTTATAAAGAGATCCCCAGTTTCAAACATACTTTTGAAAACAGGTCTCTGCAGTTCTCAGGTCTTTAGCTAAACATATTTCAGTGAAGCATAAACCTAAGCAAGGGTCTGAGCTGTTTTCCATCCATCCATGCTGGACAAGGTGGACTCCTTAGAGCAGACAGCAAACTTCATTTAGGCAGTGCCAGTTGGCACACAGGTGACATTACAGAACAACTCCCCAAACTGGGCACAGCTATGGCAAAACACACTGCCCAACGCACCACATTCCCAGAGGGGCCGAAAACCAACAAAAACACCCTACCTGTACCTTTAGCCTTCTTTTATTGCTAAGATATTCCTGCAGGAGTGGAAATTTCCTACAACGATGAATGTTGGTCACTACCAGACTGTGGTCAAACCACGCGCTTACCATCTTGAAATAGATTCATATTTGAGGTAGTTGTGTTTTGAAAAAATTAAAGACCAGTCCAGGCACTTAGAGCTCAGATTTCTTGTTTTCTCAATATAACGGTGTGTGGTCTCAGAACTTCACTCATTTACTTCAGAACTTCACTCATTTAAACGAGGCCCTTGTCCTCTCATTAAGCCAGAAGGTCTTGGCCAAATGTCTCAAGATAAGTTCCCAATTTAATCATCTTCGGCTACTTAGTACTACCACCTTCTTTAAGTAAGACTGCATTCCCCCCACCACTTAAGCAGCTTCAGTTCCCATTGCACTATACCACCTCAGCCTGACTAATGCAGAAAACCCCAAAGTTTCTCAGTAGAGACAGTCTGAGTTACACTGAGTGCCACAACTTAACTCTGCCTCAAACTTGGTATGGGTTTTGCGTGACTCTAATAAAGGAGCTAGTAGAAGTAACAACTATAAGTAAAGGCTGACAATATCTCACACATTCATAGTGAATGAAACAATAATATGCCATTTTACTGTCCCACTAAAACTAGCAGTAAAAGCTGTAACTTCACCCATGAAGGCACACTGTGCTGTCAAAGAACTCAAAGGAAGCACACATTTACACGTTCTTTTGCACATGCAAAGACTTCACTATGTGGGGCTACAGTTGCTAGAAGCACCAATATTTTCCCTTTTGGTCTCCACAGAAAAGCAGATGCCACCACTCCAAAAGTATTACTGTGGGAAATGGGGGAGGAATTATATTAGTCAGCTATTTTGGGTGCGTAGGTATGCTGAATAGCCCAGTTTCTAGAGGCTCAGAATACTTGCAGACCTACAGTTAAAGCTTTAGTTTCCGTGCTCAGAGCCTTAAATGGACTTGAGTGAGCTTCTGCCATCTGTGATTCACTCAGAAAAAGTGCTCAAGACCATTAAGGTGTAAATCTCAACTGTGCATTTTACATCCTTCTACAGCTGCAGCATCTGTCTCCTCATTGTGACCCAAGAATTTCCATGTAGTAAGACTCTACAAGGCAAGTTCTATAACTGTCATTCTTTTATACCCAAGATTTTTCCATAGCACCAGATTTTTATTTTTTTAATATATCACCTACCTTTCATTTCTGAGACCACAATACTTTAAAGACTTAAAGTCTGTGCCTAAGTAAGGGTCAAGGTTTTATTTTCATTCACCCTGTGCTTATTTTGTCTAAGTGATACTGGTGGTAGATTCACAGAAATAGATGGAAATCTCACATGGAAAAATCTTTAAGTTATGCAGCTCTCCAACTTACCAGTTGGCAGAAAATGTGACATTTGAATCAAAAGGCATACCAGACTTCCCAATTACCTTACTTAGAAGTAAAAGCAAGTAAGGCATTTATGATTAATAGAGGAAAAGATAACTACGATGTTTGTATTTCAATGTGAGATCACAGCTATGCCAAGCTCATCTGCTTCTATTAAAACTCCATTCATCTAGCAAAGCTGAGAGAGCTGCAAGTAGGAGCATCAATGCACTCTGGCATCATACAGTTTTCTTGTCTTTCCATGATATACTATATTCTTACCTTCTTTCCTAAAGCTTGACTAAATCCAAGCAATTTTCTTCATGCTTTTACCTTGGAATTTACACAGGTCATTTGTATTTAGGAAACCCTTTCATCAAAAGCAAACTAAAAAAAAATATCCTCATACTGCTGTCCTTTCAAAGGTTATAAAAGTGTCATTTAAAAGCTGAGTTTCCAAGAGACATACAATGATTACATAATTTCAGCTTCCATTTTTACAAAGTACACTTCTGGTTCCTGTGGTGGACTCAAATTACCCTCATTTTACTACATATAGTATCTGGTTCCTTTAGTATCCAAGGCCTGTCTTAAAAAGTGGAACTTTCACAGCAGTTCACTGGCCCTGAAATGCTCTAAAGAAACATAAATGGCAATCTATTTAAGGAACTGTTTTTCTAACACCAGAGAGAAGTATTTTGGCTTTGGATAGAATGAAAAATTCCCACTAAAGTCAGTGAAAGAAGTGTTTGGGTGATAAATCGAGACCAATAGTGACGCACCACAATCTTTTCCTATTTACACTGGATAAAAAGAGGGCACTGGACACTGACCAAACAAATGTAAAAAGAGTTCTTTTTTTCTAGCAACAAGCTTCCTACAGTCATTCCAAGTCTCCCACTCTCTTCACTACAATTAATCATCCTGAATGATGTGGTACCTGCTGAGTTTTTTCCCTTCCCTGCTCCTCATCTTTTAGGACAAACTCCTCTAATGAAAACACCCCACCCCACAAAGGCTCATCGCTGCTATTCTTCACTCCTTTTCTACCCAAGTTTTCATCTCTTCCTTGCACAGGCAGCAAGAACAAAAGCTGCTGAATTTCCCCATATATCACCGTTTACCCTTCTATAAATCAGGTCTGCAACTAATATTATTTCTGATATTGTTGGGTTTATTAAAGCCTGAAGAATATTTTCAGGCCATTCCCTGTGGCCATTCAGTACTCCGCTTTCCCTTTCCAAGCCCAGAGCATTCTCCACCTCCCACACAACTGCTGTATCCCTCCAGTTTCTGGGATGTGGGATATGCACGTTCTTTGCCTGGGTGACTTTTATACCCTGCTGCTAAAGCAAAACCCCCTGGACCTCAGTTTTCTGTAGGAAGGTTTTTGTTGTTCTCTCTCCTCTTGAGCAAAGTTGCACAATATACACATTCAGAAGAGCAGACACAAGAATACCAAAGAAATGTGATCTCATTTGTGCAATATAGACAAAGGAAGCCTCCACAGAAGCGGAAGGGGCAGAGGTTATGGGATACAAACAGGATGAGAAACAGATACAAGGGTGGAGAAATGAAGAATCTTTTGTAGGCTGTTATGTGGTCCAACATTTCTCATCTTTTTTTACTCTCCAAAACTCAACTTTCCATCAAAATACAGAACTGGTTATTTTCTAGGTTCATTCACAATGCTCAGTAATTATGTATGTGAATTTTATGTTTGACATTATTTTAATTTTGGGCTTCTTGCCAAATTTCATTTTGGGTAAACACTTTTGAGTACCTGAAGCCAAATTTATGTTAAGTATAATATTCTTTGCTCCTCTTTCATTCCTGGAGTGCTTCCATGTGCTCTTACACAGCTGCTATGCTCCACTTAACTGATGACTGATGTTTTTCACACCTATATACATTTTTCCCTGAGATCTATTGTTGCCCAGCTCTAACCTCCTACGCTGAAATTTTAGCAACTGATGTTGCATCACATGTGGATATTTTATATTTATATTTTAGAGTGATCCTAGAACAACTAATTAAACATGCTGTTTGACACTTCTTTGCCAGGACTCTCTCAAACTTAAAAAAATTAATAAAAATATAGCTACTTAGAACTTGAGACATCTCTCCTAAATTTATTGGAGATGTCTTCCTGTTGCAATAAGAATTTTCTTTAAAAGAAAATAAAGAAAAACAGGAAGTTATCAGAGCTCAATATGAAGTCTCAAAAAATAAATTCCAGCATCATATAATCCTCTATTACCCTTCAAGGCCTGTATGTAGCTAAAAATAAAATACTGACTTACAGTATTTCTGGTACTATAGAATGCTAGTCCCTGTAAGGCATATTTAGTACTTTTGTTTGTGGTTAGTTTTGATTTTTTTTCCCCTCTTCTTTAATTATTCATCTCTCTGGAAAATTTCAGTTAGTCCAAGATTCTTTACAATGAAGAAAAGATTTCATCTCTGAAAACAGTCTACTCAGGGGATCACAAAATCCCTGGCATTCCTGGGTTTTTAAACTCATTAACCTCCTTACAACTGTTATCAAGGGACTTTCAATACTTAAATAACTAAACAGCTAACACTTTCAAATGCCAGAATGTCACCAATGACAATGAATGGCTTTGGACCTGGAGTGCTGGAAAGCGGCCAGTTCTGGCCAAGGGTTTGCTGAGTTTAGGTTGAATTATTGGACTGGGTTCTAAATCCCAGTAGTTGAATTTCAGGCTTCAGCGCTGACCCATTTGTATCCCTAACAGTAATAAATTATGCAGTTAAGAATTTCATACTGATTTAAGAATCTCAGGGAGGTTCTATATGAACCAAGAGTTCTCAGAACATCACAGAACAAGTGTTTCAGTCTGAATCAGATAAAAATTACTTAAGTACAAGTTCAGATTTGATTTGACTAAGAATACTTGCTAGATGCATTTAAAAAAAAAAAAAGAACAAGAACACTTCTGAACCTACAGAAAGTTATTTCTCTTGAGGAATAAGACAGCTTTATTAACCTCTACCATGACAGTTCCCAGGAAAGACCTTCAGCCAGTCAGCCTGACATAGAGAACCTCCACAGAACTCCTCCACTGACACCTGCACAGAGCTGAACTTCACCTTGGTAACTGTCAGGGAAATTATTGTTACACCAACAAAACTGACTTTAAGTTTTCATATTATAATAAGTCTTCATACCAAAGCGTGAGGATGACCCCTAATGAATAATGATTGAAGAAATTAAAAAAATTAGTTGTAGGGTTTCTCTTTGGACAAAGTAATATACGGGCTGCAAAGGAAGATGCCCTGAAGGCTAGATGGATCTCCACCACAACCACACCCTACAGCCCTGCAGGCAGATTTCGCTTTATTCCAAGTCCTATACAATGCATGCATTATCTGGAACTTATCATTTACCCCCAAGGTCCCAACACCGTTAGAAGAATTCCGGAGGGACTTGTATACAAACATGTGCTGGCACTAAGTAGCACATTACAATGCATTACTTTGAGACTGCATCAGCTCTGCGTGACACTCATTCAAAACAACCCAAAGAGAACACAGGAGAAGGTATGCGTATCTCGCCACAGAATAGCTGCTCTTTGCAAAAGGAACAGGGCATGGGGTGAAGAGAGGAAAAGGCTGGGCAACCTAATTGGTGTTTGGCTGCACAAATAGTGGGGACTAAGTCTAAGTATTTCATTTGAAAATGACTCAGACAAAAAGAAAGAAGTGTTTAGCTACTAAAGCAGAAAAACAAAACTGCTGGGAGTGGTGAACAAAAGCAATACAGCACAGCTTTTTATATGGCATCTCTTAATACACTGTATCACTGTACTGTAATTTAGATGAAGGATAAAAGCAAGCCAAAAAGAAATACTAAATGTGTACTAATAAAGTCCTGTGAATGGTTTTGGCCGTACATTTACCAGTTACATCTGTATAAATGCCAGACACAAAGGTCCCAACTAAGAGCGCACTGTGCTCTCTGGATTAAAATCTCCAAAAGTATCCAAGAATAAAAGTCACTCCAGGTAATGTTTATCAAAAGTCTGTGGATATTTTGTAAAATTTCACTCTGGATTTGTGCAAACAGCAGTTCCCAAGAAGCACTTACACATTACATACTTATGAAGTATCATTAGTGGCTGTGGTAAAATTTTACAGTACTTTTTCTTCCATGCAACCACAGGTAGAAGTTTTAAGAAATTAAATTGCTGTTTTATTTCAAGTGACCAAAACTTATTTGTTGGTAACTTCTAAAATCAACTTCTACCAGTAACTGCATTCAGGGAGAAAGCATTAGCTTTTTTACCTCTGCTGCTACTATCACTGTGTAAAAATATTACAAGAATTTGGTTAGCCTCAATTTTTTTACCACGAAAGGATAAGGTAGAAAACTTCTGGTTTAACCATTATCCAGTCACGGAGCTATATTTTAAGTACCTACCTAATGATTGTTTACTTCTTAAGTTCTATAGTAACAGAGTTTCTTCCAAACAGGATAAAAGGATCACATTGTACAGCACTAAGGTAATCAGAAAGCCATCTGGATAAATTAAAAAACAGTTAAGGTGTAATTTCTCACTAAAGCTAGGCGCTCACAGCTCCAGCTGAAGTCAGACCACAGACATCCAGCGCTCTTGGAAGCCCAAGAGTTCAGAGCTCCTTTAAACCACAGGGCACCACTTATTTCTGCTACACTGATCAACCAGCTCCAACCTGGAAGCCTCCTTCCTGGCCTAAATCCAGTTCTGGTCTAGCTCAGCTCAGACCAAGATGATCCATGAAGTACTCACTAGACTTATAAAGAGGGCAATGGAAGAACAAAGTGTGATATTTAATTTTCTTGTGGACAAAAAAAAAAATTAATGGAGGCACATATCTTCAAAGTAACACTGCTACATTGTATTGTGATTTAACACATCATGCATTTTTCATCTCAATTGATGAACACCAGGGAGTAGCAAAGTTTTGAGTGACATTAAGCATTAGCCTGCCAGTTCTTTGTGAAATACATATTTCAGACCTCTCTTTGCAAAGTAGAATAGTCTGGGATATACCATCAATTTCTCATGTAAACATACAGAACAACATCAAACCTTCTCTGACTTCTGGTAATCAGTCTTGTCAAAATTCTGCCACTAATCAGGAACTACGAGCTACTCTCCATATATCATCAGGCCTCCACATTCTAATCTTCACCTCTGGGGAAAAAAAAAATAGTAATTTCCAAACATGGAATAATAGTCTCTATGTAAGATATTGTTATGTATACCTTATTCTGTGTTGAGAGCACAGACATCAAATGAGATGAAAGAAAACAGCATTAAAAAGCCAAGTCCAAAGCCACTGCACCGAAGAATTAAATGAACTCTGTAACAGACCAACAGGCACACTGATAAAAAAGAACAGCGTAGGAATGGCCTAGAAAGGCATGAATGCACCAAGCACTTAAAAAATTACGTAATAGTCAACATTCTTTGCGCTGTCTTCTCACAGACCAGCTACTTCTGTGATGTATATTGCTCTCATCTTGCCACTTGTTTCTTTCATTCCAGTCTTGAAAAGCTGCGTTAAATTTCCCAAGGGCTCATCATTCAGTAAGTACGCCTGTTACAACATCTCTCTGCTATAATAGCTATCTTGACAAGTAAAACACAACGTTCTTAACAAATCTACAATTATATTAAAACAGAAGAATTATTTAAAGCCAATGCAACATATGAGATGTCTGACCACAGTTTTTTTATTGTCATTTAGCTGCTAAATCCTTCCTTATTGTTATCAATTGATTTGAGGGGGTTCCTAGAGTTTATGATATTTCTACAAATGAGAAACATTAATTGCCTGTTCTTGTAAGCTTTTCACAATCTACAGCAGACACTAAAATGAACATAACACACTCTAATAGAATAGCACACTGTAAAGACATCTAACTTTTGTGTAACTGTCCATAAAATATTTGGTCACATTTATACATATAAAAAGATGTATTTTACATATACATATTTATATAGCCACACACCAGTAATAGAAACATTCAGAGAATGTAGCTGGGCAGAGAGCAGAATTGATGTATTGCATAGAATTAAGATCAACAAATTAACTTCTATATAGAGGAACAATTCCCAAAAAACTATAAAGACTTGTCAAAATAAGATTCCTGAAAGAAAAGTGTGAATCAAGCTATTAACTGGCTTCAGTTTTGACTTTACAATATGAAATAAAATATAAGACTAAAGTCAAATATTTATCTCCTATCAAAAAGCCCAAAAAAGGAAGAGTTTCAGTATCATCTTTTCCCTTCCCCCAGTTAATAAAATCCAGTTAAACTGACAGTTTTGTAAATATTCCAGTTTTGGCAGAACTATATTTTTCTCTAAAATGATTTCAATTCTCTCCACTATGACAAGACAACCAACATTTATATAATCTTACAAGCCTCCTAGAGTCTTTCACTTGAAAGTTGGAAATTCAAGTGAGACAAGCTCCTTCCAACCTTCACGTGAAATATTCTTGCCCTGATTTGTTGGGGTTTTTTTAAACTGCAAAGAAAGTGAAACTTAAGCAGCAAGAAATAAAAGCACAGAGCATGCTGAAAAAAATTATAGATGAGGATGAAGTTTGACTTAAAGGAAGAAATGAGATTTATATATTTTATTTTTTTTAAGCTGGATAAAGATCTAGCTATTAAGCTCCTAAGTTCACAAAAAGCTCTATGGCCTACTTTCTCCACTTGTTTTTAAGTCACACCAAAAGGCCCAGGCACCTGCCCTGCCCTCAGGAAAACACATTTCCCCAAAGTCCACGCGTCAGAAGTCTTCTCACAGACACACGATCCGCAACATAGGCAATGACACAGAAATCACACCTAACCGGTGCCATGATTAAAACGGAACGTGCGCTAAGGAGCCCTGCCAAACTACAAACCCTGCACTGCAAACAGGCACCGTTCTTTAATCCCTTCATTGCCATTTCTTTTCCAATCTAATTCACTTCTCCCCAGCATTTATACTGTTTACCTTTCACATGCCTCCCATATCAGGTAATACAATTCAATTTTTACAGTCATTTTTACATTCCTATTCCCAGTGATGCAATGAGTACTTTGAAAGTATTGCAGAGAACTTAAAGAGCAAGGTAATTTCAGCAACAAAAATGTCTGCATAAAGAGTTTGTACTCTTCTTACACAAACATAAATTTGGGGCAAAATTCAGTTGGCAGCATACCTTTCACAATTTTTAGTTTGGATGATAGCTTTCCGAATTTTAGAAGCATACTATTTTTCTGAAGTAGTGACTTTGTTTCATTTTGTCTTAAACAATGTCAGCCCATTTCTTTTTAAAGAAACCTATACAGGGAATTGTATCGCATTTATAGGATGGATTAAGCACACTTGCCTTAACAATGAAAAACATACTGAGTTTTTTCACAGTGCAACAGAAACAAACATTTCGGGCTATCCCATTAAGCCTTTGACTTAAAAGCAATACTACACAAAAAGTAAAAAGTCTAATACCAAGATTAGTCTTCTGCTTCTGATGTGTCACAAATTACATTACAGGTTACATAATGCACTATATGTTTATTCTGGCTCAGATTCTTTCACCTGTTCTTCTCCCCTGGCATTCATTGCCAGCACTACCAGATGGGTCCATTTTAGATTTAGTTTACCCCATCTCCTACAATTTCAAAGGAAAGCACTGACAAGAACCCTGGCTCTTTCCTTTCTTGGATACAGAAAAAGAATCTAGACACCGAGAGATTTTCCTTTTAAGAACAGAATACAACATTCACAAATAAATATCTGGGCAGAACACGTGTTGTTCAAAGAAGCTAAAAATAGTACAATCAACAAGCATATGTTTAACTCGGAACCTTCCTAGGTTCTAAAAGTAACATTATTCTTTAAATCCAGTGTGGATATGAGTACTCAAAAACTTTTTTTTATGGCAGTGGAGCAAGTATATTCAAAATGTCTGCATATAGATAAAATGAACATCATACACTGCATCCTGAACTAAACAGATCCCCTTCTTGTCAGTCTTCATTCCCTCCACCGTATTATTTTTCTATTCTTACAAATTCCTCAACACACTACAGTTAATTTCATTTCATCCTTATTTTGGATTATTTTTTATTATTACTCCTTTGATTCTCTGCTTAGGCTCTACGTGTTTTTATGTAAAAAATAAATCTTCAAGAAACAAACTTAGTACAGCACAGCAAGTTTTAGCCACCTGTAGTTCTTTCAAAATAGCAACAACTACTCTAATGGACTCGCAAACCGCATTCCCTCCGTAAATCTAGCAAAGGGGGTGAGTGGATGTCTATTAATGAAGTCATCTGTTTATCTAGGTTGCTTTATATGGACTGGGGCAAGCCAGTCCCTTCACAGCCGTCCTCCTCTCCTGGCTTTTTCCCCATTATCTGCTTTCAGATCGTAAGACGCATGAGGCAGAGGATCGCCCCTTTGTCAAAGCTGGTAATAGGATCCGGCATAACTAAGTCTGCAAACCCCTGTGGCCTCTGAACACTAGAATAATAAAAATAGTTCAGATAGACCTTTTAAACGACTACGTCCAATTTTGAATACATGACGCTCCTTGTACAGTGTGGAACATTTTAAAACCATATCCTAGACCCCTAGTAATGAATTCTCCCACTTGCAGAAAATACTACAAGCTTTTCAGCCCTCTAAATGGAACTTAAATGGTGCAGAAGCTTTGACAGTACAGGAATTAATTTTACCTCAAACACACCAATATGAACCACAAACTAGCTTACAATGAGTGCTGCCACCTCTCCAAAGCCTCTCTCCATAATGGAGACAACCCTGCATCTCTCCTGATATTAAAACATTTTCATAAAGTTTTAGCTCCAAGCATCACGCAACTACACAAGAATTTCAAGTTTTCACTTTCAGGAGTCTAGTGACACACTTAAAGAGCATCAACTCAAGACTACATAACTTGGCCTGAAGACAAATAGAAACAACCTATAATTAGATTCTGAAGAATCTAATGTGGGGATTTTTAATGCTTTACATCAATGTAGCATTTTCCACAAGATCTGCACTGAATTAAACTAGTATTTTAAATTAAAATAATTTTTTCTGAAGAATGAACTAATACCTTAGTTTCACATTATATTCTTTTACATTATTAGAAATGAGCCCAAATAAACAAAAATAAGCTGATCATGTAAAAGCAGACATCCAGGAACCAACATCAATCAAATTACAGGGGTGAAGAACCCTCTACTTTCTCTGATATTAATGGCCAAAACGCTGCTATGATCCTAAGACACACAATTTGTTCTGAGATTAAGTGAACTGCCATTTCCATCAGCTCTCAGAACACATTCTCATTTACCTATAACCATTATGGCCATCGATTTTAAAAGTCACAGGCACTATATTTTTCTGTAGGAGTTACACAACAGCCTATATTTACACACCATTTAAAAGCCAAAGAATATTTTACAAAACAACAGAAACTACAGTCTTACATTGACTACTGAAAACAATCCATTCCCAGGACCAAAACTATCTGTCCCTGCATTTAAAATGGTTCCTCTACTTCCTGTTCATAAAGATCTTTTACAGAGCTGAAAGAACATAAGTACACAAGGCACAATCTTTAGAAGTCTGTTTATATTGCCAGAAGCTTTTCTAGAACTTTTATCTTTAATTGAAGCTATCATAACCTTTCTCTCCACTTCCAATAAATATTTTGAAAATAAAAGCTCCAGAGCTCAAGTTCTCAGTGATAGGAAGAGCACCTGGAAAACAGTCTGGGCACCAAGCTCTATCACCTGTTGTCTCAGATAAGATCAAATAGGCAACAACTGCCTTAAACAACCTGTCCCAAACCCATCTTCTTCCCCTTCAGTCAGAACAAGTAATAATATCTTCATCCACACAGACCATACACTCACCAAAACTCCTAGAACATCAATTAAAAAAAAAAAGTAATTTCCAAATAGTTATACTGAAATTAATCAGTAGATCTGTCACAACCCAACACCTATGACAACTTCAGGCAGTAAGATGCCATCTAAAATCACAATCTTACCATCATCTTTGCCAACCTGCTGGTTCACCATCCCCTCCTCAGCAGCCAGTCCAATGCAGGGCACAAACACAAAGCCCACGAGCACAAGCTGAATGCTGAAGTCAGAGTTATGGCACAATAAAAGAAAGAGCTCTCTAAAAAAACAACTGCAGGAAGCTGTACATAAATTATACCATGATTTTAAAAGAAAAAAAAAAAAATCAAAGCCAGAAACTTACTAAAAGGCTCATCTGGAATTTTCCCTAAACACATTGCTGACTTGGCCTTTACAAGGAGTGAAACACAAGAAGAGAAGTTAAGAGCTCCAGGTGTTCTGTACTTCAGCATTTATACCCTCATGACTAATCTAGCCCAGCTGTGGGGACTGAAGCCCATTAAGAGGTGGAGTAGATCAGGTACGCCCCTGGAGCTCATCTTCCTACATAACTTTCACCTGAAGAGAATCCACTTAACCACTCTGGAAAAGTTGGAGTTTACTTTCAAAAGTGCATTCCTCATCCGCCTAAATTGTTGAAGTGAACAAAACCATATTCACCAAAAGACATCATGAAATGAACATTTAGCATGCTAACAATGAAACAACCTAACATAAAACTTTTCAGGATTGAACTTTTAGCCATGACTTCCTTTCTGCTCAGTAGAAATGCCTAAAAATACTTATGATGGTTTAGGATCTGGAGCTACTACCACCTGCAAGTCACAGCCTGTCCTCAACACAGCTCAGGTACCTCACAGCAAGTCCCCTCTCGGACTTTAAAGTTTGGATTTACTAGCACTGTCGAACCATCACCTCAGGATGGTTAAGTCCTGTCTTAAAAGACAAAATCAAAAATATTCTGCCCCAAAACACTTAACTTGCTCTGAGGGATTAGACTTTGTTTTTAAAGTGGTAAGTAATGTAACTTAGCTTCAACAGGCATTAGGTCAGATCAGGTACGGTTTACATCACCTTCACTTCTTACCAAGTCACAAAGTAGATGTAAATGCTACATAATGTGGCTCAGGCACCTTCACAGAAAAAAAATCATACAATCAGGCATGCTCTGACCCAAACTGGTATTCCCCTACCATCTCAAGAGCACGCAGGTGCAGCACAGTTAAGTGCTGAATGACAGCTTGGAGCTGTACCCCCCGTCCCCCACCAACACAGCCACCCACACCCCTTAAATCAGGGCCCGGTGTAAGGTGACCCACCTCCTAACAAGACTCAGCAACACCCTGGCTGATCATTAGTGAAGGATTTTAACAATTCGTGACTCAGCAGGTTTACTCTCTTACTGCACCTGATGCAAGTCTGGAGTCTTTTCTGTAGCAGCCTTGAGCTGTTGCAGGCAGAGGTTAGCTGTTACCAAACTGAATATTCTGTTTCTCTGCGTATAAAAAGCAAACAGAGAAACCTACGAAATTTTGGGTTTACTTTGTTGTTTAAAAAAATAAGCAAACATTTCACCCCAGAGGTTGAACTCTTTTCCACCTCTACAAATTATGAATATACATTCTCTTATTCTACCACTCTTTAATAGGAAAGAAAGGTCTTTACATACAACTTCTGCAATCAATTGTAAGGATACATTTTACTTCTGTACACAGCTGGCATAAGAGCAAGATTAAGATCTATTCACTTTAAGCCATTACATTTCTCACTTTAAAGAACACAAACCCAAAGACAAATAATCGTATGGACAGTCAATAAAGGCAAAAGATTGTATACAGCTTTATTAAAGCAACTGTAGCCATAGAAATGATAACATGTTCGATTACCCCTGCACTTTCAATATGGGAACATGAAAAAAATTATTTTTTATTAAAGTTATTTCTAAGAGCAATCAGCTTGAAATAAATATTTTGACTAGGGGATGTGTATCAATCTCTTAGGTAAAAGAAAAATAAAATTAGAGTATTGGATGTTAACGCAAGAGACGCTGCTACTTTAAAGAGCTTTAAAAGAGTATGTAACTTTACGGAATACTGAAATACCTTCTCCTATGTTTCTATATACAAAGAAAAGAAGCCAGGGGATTAGGTAAACCCTACTCAAGTCCAGAATAAGATGTGTTTAGTAAATATTAAAAAAAAAAAAAAAAAGTACCTGGATTTTAGCTGTTACGTTCATTGACGAACATCTAAATGAGGAAACAAGTTTTCAAGAACATTAATACCTCTTTCTGAAAGCATCTGAAATTATCACTGACTCTGAAATCAAACTCCTTATTCAGATCTTAAATATAAATGTTGGTGTCTAAACAGCTGTTTTGTGCAAGTGTTGACTTAAGTTCCACATATTAACACGAACAACTGCTGTGTGAGTTTTCTTTAAAAATTATGCATAACTTAATAACAAACATAATGCCATCAACTGGAAATCAGAAAAATCAAATATTTTTTTTCTTCTGCTCCTGGAATTACATCTTATCGTTCAGCTGGCAACTCAAAGATACCATGGTTTTCCTATAGGACATAACTTCATTATATCCTAGGGACACATTGAAGCAAAGCAACTAAAATTATTTTTGCAAATATCAAAACTGTGAAGGTTTAGTGTCGTTTTCTTTTAGGGACAACAGATCGATAATATGAATTCTCCTATTCTGACTCGTGAAAAGACAACACCATAACTTACACGTATAAGGCAGAGTCAGAGGAGGAAAAACAGCATTTAGCCAGGTAAAATTTTGTACGGCCTTAAACAAAAAACTAGACCCTCTCTCAATCGAAGGCATCATTCCTTAAGCATATAATCTATGTCTCTCTAAAAAAAGCCCAAGATAACAAATGGTGACTATCACTTTATCCTGCAGGCAGTAGGAAAAAAACATTGCAGTAAAGGACACAAGGAAACAAGTATGCGTTATTGCTGAGAGCCTTAAGTGATATGAAAATAATGCGAACGTAAAACCAGCAGTCCACCGTTTCTGATGCTGAAGGAATCAGAAGCCTTTGGATATAAATGTATTGGGAACAGAAGAAAACTAACACAAAAAGCTGGTAAAAACTTCCCATATAAAATCCATTTATCAGAAGTGTATAATCAAAGCATTAAAAAAATCTCTTCATGGGAAAAAATGCTTGCATCACATGAAGACAGACTGTGCAATATTTTTTCCTAACTAGGCTGTTCTTGTGATTAAAAGGAAAAGGAAAAAGGAGGGGGTTTTGTTTCCTTCAGCCCTTAAAACCCAAGTAGAGTTTATCAGCTTCCTTATGAAACAATATTTATAGTAAGATAACCTAGAAAATGTAAAAACATCACACATCTGCCTGTTGATCAGCAAACTCACTTTCAAGAAAGTGATGTCAAATCACTTGTAGCCAAAGGATTCCCCCCAGCACGTGAAAGCATCTGAAGTGCTCTACACCAGCTATGACCATTATAGGTCAAGGAAGTCAGTAACCTGTTTCAAATAATTTCTGTCCAGCAAAATACCTGTGCATAATCACAAATAAAATGAGTTTAACAGAGTTCATATTAAAAACAAATTACAAGATACTTAAACAGAGAATTGTAATCTAATCTATTTCACTTTATTTTTGTAACATTAAGGTCACCAATCTCAATTTTTTTTTTTTTAAATGTATCTATAATAATGTTTTCCCTATACTTAAAATAGACAATGAATCCACACCGGTAGTGCTAGAGTTAATCTCATTAATAATAGAAAATTTAGAGTGAATCACCTTTTTAGTTTAACAAATAAGAGATAAACCATTGCATAAAAATGTAAAAGGTATCATGAAAAATGAATGAACTATAACAAGAAAGAAAATGCCAAATATTTAGTCAGCTTTGCTTGGACAAAGGGGAACAAAACTGTACTGTAAATTTATTCCTGGGTATAAAAAAAGCAATAAAAATACAACACAGTAGACCTGTACCTAACAGTTACAGTCATAAGCCACTCGAATTTTGCCCCATTTGTTGTGTTACACTGCAATTGTTTATGATGTCCCAGTACTTCTCAACACTCTTCTGGCCAGGTGATGAGATCTGCTTTTTTTTTCTCCACTATACGTTAGCAGTTCTGATATTTAAATGAGGTAGTAAAGTTAGGGACGTGCAAAGGGGTTTCCAGGACGCAGGGCTGCAGCTGCACACACGTCGCTGTCCTGCAGGTGATCCACGGGCGAGCGACCTTTGTCACATCCACTAAACGTGCCCTTTCTGCGGCTCTAAAAAAAAAGAGCCGATATTTGCCGTTGCACTTCAGCTTGCAGGAGAGATGCCATGATAGGACATCATCAGTAGTTCAAGTACCCCAATTTTGATTTCCAAGAGGGGCCCGGCAGAAGGGATAAGTCTTAACTGGAATGAAAACACACCTTGTGTGATTTTTAAATATTATGTTTCTAATGTTGAAATCCCAGACATAATGGCCAGAAGCCAAGTAAACACACCTCGCTACAATAAAAGAAAAAAGCTTTTAAAAGCTTAAAATGTTAACATAAGCATCACTTGAAAAAAATATCTGATTCATCTAGAACACTATGAACATCTAGGCCTGAGTCCAAAACTATTGAAGTTATTAGGATGGCCTCCCTCTATTTCAACAGGCGTTGGATAACGCTCTCCGTTTCTCAAACAGACAAATACATGCAATATATCATCTCAAAGCAAACTGAACTCAACACGTTTCAGTGGCAGCACATTCACTTAAAGAGAGCCATGCATACTATATATGGGAATAAAGTGTTCCTCTCAAAGATGCAAACCCGATGTATTCTTAGGCTATAAATACCATCAGGACTCAAAATGGGCCCTTCCTGACCAATACATCTCTGACAGGCATGGAAGATAGGTATCTTGTTTTCTTATTTATTCATCCAGCTATATCACTGGCAAAAGCGCTAACAAACTTCTACTCGATGCCCACCTTCCCTTGTCACCCAGGATGACCTATATGCCCTGAACAGAGCTCTCGCACTTGCAGATCATGAGGTCTAATCCGGAATTTGTGTATTTAGCCCCGTGTACAGTTGGTATAAATGCCAGCCTAGCCTTGGGACCTAATAGCACTTTGCAAGGCGGGTGGAAGAGTCGGGCATTAAGCCTTCAACCACATAGTAGCATATGAACTCATTACAGAAACACAGCATTTTATGATAGCTTTTTTAAGCCTAGTCCCTTTCCTTTTGTCACTGAAATGATGTGTGGGGGAGAAAGATATTTTTTAACCATTAACACCCACACATAACATTTCAGCAATCTTTCCCTTAGAAAAACCCCACGAGTTGTATTCATTGTGTCCTTCTCAGACTTCTGGTAATTTGGTAATTTTCATACATGTAAAATGCATCAGCTTATGCAACCTGACTAGGTATTTTTAATAGAACAAAAAGGATACCCCGTCCCCTAATTTCATCCAGAGTTATTTTATGTTTACATCTCACTAGGTTCTCTGGAACTTCTGTCCTACAATCTCACACTACAGAATGCCTCACTGCTTCTGAACTACAGCCCGAGCGTGCCCAGGAATTATTACCAGCTGACCCTGAAATTCACATAAACTTTTGTCAATCTGAGTTGGATTCCACAGAATAGCAGAGTCAGTCTCTGAAGGAATACTGACCATTGCTCTGTATTTTGCCTGCTGACCAGAAACTACCGCTGCTTTTTAAGATCTGTCACAGGAAGGACACTCAATGACTAATTCACAATCCACTTATTTGTAATAGTACAGGACAGATATGGAACATCACTGTTTTTTTAATTATAATCATTAGATCCTCTCCCTACAGAGGTCATAGTTAGGACTAGCACGCTCTAAATTTCCAGTGTTTCTGTCTCTGGGTCTGTAAACTGCCCTCATTCTGAATTCAGAACTCTCACCGCATCAAAACAGCATACATAGATCATTGTTATTTAAAAGCTTTTCATTCCCTATCACAGGCATTTCTTCCATTGAGCTAAAATGGAAAAAGCGACCAAAAAAAAGTGAAATCCAATGGTTTCCAACCAGCATTTACGGATTTGCAAATGTGTGAGAGTTGCAAATTCCTTCCGAGCACAGATTTTCTCCTTAAATGTATGTGTTGCAAAGCCTTGAAAATAAGTATGATACTGCATCAAAATAACATTTCGGTTAAATCCTTGTTCGTACATTTTCCTTTCTGCATGCATAACCAATTTTAGCGTGTGTTTATAAAATATGAAATCCATTATGAGCTCCAGAGAGCCAAAAGTGTCATCTTTTTCACAGCACGGAAGACAGCAGCACACACCTCTCCGTATCAGCGCCTTTTTCGCTTGCAGAAACACCATCTGCAAAGAGCTGTGAGTACCTTTCCTTTCAGTCCTCGACCTCTCCACCATGCCCATCTCTCAGCTGGCAACCTGTGCGGTGGGACGCGCACGGAGAATTACAGCAGACCACCTGATAGCCATGAGACAGGAACGATTCAGTGCCTCGAGCCAGGCTGCGCATGTGACTAACGAGCAAAATGTATTACAGTCCACTGCTAATCCCTTGAGCCTTCCAGTTGTTCATACGCTTCTGCTTGGTACATCTTCGAGAGAGTCAAGGTGAATTTTCCACACGTGGATCTGCATGAAGAGATCTCCTGCGCTATGTGTCCGCACCCGCCTTCCAACGTACCCTCATACCTCTCTCAATATGTAGTGCCTTCTTTGGAGTTTGCTTAATTATATTTGGAGAGGACGTTTATGCAGGTATTGCTTGGAAATCAACAAACCTAGCTATATGAGAGCCAGTTCGGCAGAAATGCTTCTTCTTTTAGGGAAGACTTAAACTTTTCCACTTACAAATTATCTCAGGCCTTAGAGGTCTGAGTGATAATTCTTCACTTTTCAGAGAGAACTGCAAATATTGTACTTCCAGTAAAAACTTAATTTTTTTACTCAAAATGAATGGAATGTTGCTGGTTTCTATTGATGTAATCTACCACTGTATAATTTATTAGGCTTCCCAAATATGTAAACCGGTATCAAAGAAGACTATTATGGCTTGTAATTTCAGGCTAGCAACTGCTATCCATAATCATAATGTAATTTCATTTTCTATGTATACGAGTCCTGGGCTGTGGGGAGGAAAAACTCTTCGAAACACTGAAATCATGCCAACAGGAGCTTAGCAATAAAGATACATTCTACCTGCTAGAGCCTTGAAGGCATCAGGTACATTAGGGGTACCGCTCTTTGGGGAACCAAGGAGCAGCGATATAGGGTCTGGTACCACATTCTTCATAAGGGTACAAACGTCACTTCATTCCGCACTGGCCAGCTTCAGGAGCCGGCTGTGCCCCAAACTTGTGCTCTCTCATTCCACTGCTCCTACTTCTTGCTTAAGAGTTTGTTCAAAGGCAAAACACAGTATCAGATAATGTCAGTAGAAAATGCCCTTCAGGAGCATAGAAAATGCAGTAGCAGATCCATAGAATCAAACAAACTACAGATTGTGTAATGCACATTTAGCCACTATGTGTACTGCGTGCTTCGCCATGCATATGTATTTTCTTTTTCTGTTCTTTCCAGAAACAAGAGCAACTAATGGTGTCAGACTCCAGCCCACTGAATTTTAATCTCATGTTCTACTTTTTCATACACAAACAGGAATGAGTTGGTCAAGGGACAAAGAAAAAGCAATGGGAAGACAAGTTCTTTTAACAATATCTAAGCATTCTTAAAAATTTAGATGTAAACACTGAGGAGAAAACCAGCATTTGTTAAGTCTCTGCAATATAACTGTAGCTAATTTTGGAAGAATCACCTCTAAAATTATATACCATATTAAATAAAGGAATACAAGGGATTCAGTTGCAACGACTCTCCAATTACATGAAACACTGACAACACAGGTCAAGATTTACATTTTTCTTTTTGACAGACTTTAATCTCACAAAGCAAGCATGGAGCATAAAAATTCTAAAACTTCAGCAATCATTTTTAGTACATGATTAATATTAATGTTCTGTTCATACACGACATAAATTGGATATGGAATTGTAAGGGGCAATGTTTATCATTCTGGTACCAGAAGTTTTCATATTCTTGACTTACAGTATCTTGACTTTCTTATCTCCAAGAAAAAAAACTGTAGTGAAATTTCATACCACAATGTTAAACCATTTATATCACATTTTTAAATCCCAACCTTAAATTTCTAGAGATAAGGAGGGGAAAATTAATAAATAAATAAATAAATAAATAGATAGAACAACTAAAACAAAACCACCAAAAACCTGCCACATTATAAATCCTTCTATGCAGCCATTAAAAACTGTTACATCCCAACATCAATCTGACAATCACTGACAAATCTGAGGAATACAACGTTATGCTTATAAGACAGCAGGGGAAAAAAAAAATTTGCAGGTCCTTGCAATAATATATATGGACACAGGTGTTAGCACAGTAACTCTGTGAATTATTCACATATATATGTGAATTATTCAATAAGAAGACACAGAAAGCAGACGCGAGAAAGATTTCTTTCAGCTCACTCGCGGGGACCACTCTTTATGTAGATGGTGAGACGATATTGGATAACCCAACTCGGCTACAACCTGCGGAGCAGCAGAGGAGGCAGCGCAGGGAGGGGAAGGTCCTAACATGCAGAAAACTTCTTCAGTCCCGCAGTAGGAGGAGCTACTTCTTGTGAAATTGCTTTTGCTAGCAGGTCCAATACAGTCGACATAGCAGACACACGCATTCACCGTTTTCACCTGCAGCCTCGGCAGCCTTTCCCAAGTTACCATGCAGCACAAAGCATGTGTTTGGTGATAGCAAAGTTTAAGGCATTTCCAGTTGTTACTTCAGTCAACCTTTATACCCTAAATACTAGAAAAGTGTTTTGCAATAACTAACTTACACACACAGAATTCCCTCCAATTCTCCGTTTTAAGCACATAAGGAATGAAGGATCAGCCCTTGAAAGTTCTTCTTCACCAGAGGCTCGAAAACCCTTACAAGTGGAATAAATACAATCTAAAAAGAGATGTATATCTCCCCCTACCTGCAGAGTCCTTCATCCTCCTGCCCCAGGGAATGATATTCATGGACACAGTTACTTCAGGTCTCAAACATGAAATAAACTCAAATCTTACAACCTGACATAGTCGCAGTACGTCAAATCATTCAGACTGGAAGTGCTGGAATCCCTCGATGATACCTGTTATTTAGCAAGCTGATACATTTAGCCTAAGAGGTTTTAAAGACAATTTGGATATGCCTTTCTGTACTGGTTAAGAATTGAATGATCTGCTTTAACTGACTATGTCCCAACAACGGCCTATCAGACCAGCAATACCCACCAAGACACTATGTCTAAGAAGTCTGTGTACAAGTCTCTAGCTTTCATTTTTTTCAAGGAAGGAAGCACAAAGTGATAACCTGTAGGATTTTCTTTTTCATCAAAATCCCTGATAGCCCTTGCAGATTTGTCTCATCATGTGCAGAAGAAAATGCTAAATACAGACAGAAGACACTGAAGATAAGTCTTAAATACCCATCCATTCTTTAAAATCGCCTTTTACTGTCATGGGACAGGGTATGTTACAAGGCATGCTTATTATCATAAATTTATTTGAGCTTTGTCATCGTACCTGGCTAACACCTCTCTGAGAAAGCTCAAGTTGGTTTTGAATGAAATAAAAAATGCCTATAGAGAAGCGATACTGCCTGGTAGTTTTCCTGAAGCTTAAGGCTGAGTTAAAAGCTTTTATTTATTCCTTATCTCTAGCAATCACTTCTTCCCCAGATAGGCCAAGTTCACTGTAACCGTTCGACTTCCCACCGGAATGTAGAGGTTCTTTTCGGCAACCCAAACTGGACACCTACCTCGCTAAACCCAAACAGACAAACAAGTACCGTAACTTCTCACACTCTCAACTTTGTTCCCAGTTTTCCCCCGTCGTACAGCTGGGTTAAGCGCTGTATCAAGGGTGTCCAGGGGGGAGGGGACAGGAGAAGGGGGAAGACAGCTCACTGTGCATCAAAGCAAGCCAGCAACCTAGCAACCATATATTAAAAGGTGTGTGTGTTTTTGTGGGTGTCTGTGTGCCAGGAATAACTGAAGCAGATATTATTCCATTTGTAATCCAAAAAATGTGAAAAGGGAAGGGGAGAAACTCCAGCTGCTGGTCTATTTTGGGGTCTGTCAAAATCCACTTTCACAAATACAGAGTCTTAACACTTTCTATCCCATTTGTCTTAAACAAAAATGAAAGTATGGACCCGAGCAAGTTCTTGGCTTTGGTTTGAAGGGTCTCTTTCAAACCAGGAGCCGACCTCACTTCATGTACTACGCTTTCTTCCAGCTGGTAATACAAAAAAAATCAAAGGGGCAGAGAGGTTGCCTCGAAGATTTCACACTTAGGTTAAAAGAATATTGATCTAGTGTGTTACTTACGAATGCACTAAATACTTTTCAGTATCTACATTTAATTTATCAAATAGAAGTGTCAAAATTTCTCGGGGAGTGAAACTAGCTTCAAAAAAGATTTACTTGAGTGAGAAGTTTACCTTTTTAATTTTGCCAAAGTTTCACATTCCACAAGAGAACTAAGAGTTTAGATTGGTAAATAAGCACTCCCGCCCTGCCATCATGTGTGGTCCTGGGGGCGCGTATCAACTTCCCAATCACACTGTCCCACCGTGCCAGCCTGTGCCCCGCCGAGAGGGCGAGCCCACCAGGTGTAACTTCCGTGCCACCAGACGAAAGCGTGGGGTGGGAGGGGGAGAGGGGGACGGAGGGGCACATCGGAGGGCTGCACCCAACACCTCACACCCCCAGCCACGCTCCCCACGTTGCGGCTCCCGACAGCCTGTGGCAACCCTACCACAACAGCACGCTGCCATGCAACCACAGCCCTACCACGTCTCCTCCCGTGCCACCTCTCCCAGGTGTCCTGGTCTACCAGGCTGGGCTCCTACTATTCCTCCTCACCACCACCACACCAAACCACCACCGGCACCGGGAGGGGAAAAGGAGGGGGAGTTACCTTGTTTTTGACCCCGCAGTGGCAGCAGACAGTCCACAGGTACTTGAGGGTCCTCCACAGCAGGATGATAAACAGTCCCCCAAAGAAAGTGACCATGGATGAGGCGAGGAAAGCCCACCACATGCGCTGTCCGCGGCTATCGCAGGGCACCTCCATGGTCACCGGGATGATGAGCGCATCCATCTTGGGCACATTGACGGGGGAGGAGGACGAGTCTGTGTTGAGATTGTTGGCGTTGATATTGTTACTCATTCTAATGCCGCCGCCGCCGCTGCCGCCCGGGTAGGAGCCGCCGCCGCTGCCATTTGCCATAGCTAACAGCGAGCCGGGCGCGCAGGGGCTTCCGAGAGCTCCTCCCGCCGCCAGCGCCCCCCAAAAAACCCATCACCAGCCAT
>VXBL01001518.1:812248-855096 GCA_013400195.1 Aramus guarauna | reverse complement strand
CGCTCGGGGCTTGCAGGAGGCGGTTGAGTTGCAGCAGCAGGTGCCCGGGGATGCGGGGCGGGAGGGGTTGTTGGTTTGGAAACGCGGTGAGGGAGCGTGAAATGAATACGGGGGAACCGTGGCGTGGGTCTTTCCGCTGAAGGCGTTCTTGTTTGTCTTTAATTGACACGGGAAAATACCGCAAACGCTCCGCAAACGCACCGTAAATTGCTGCACATCCCGAGAACATTCCTGAAATTAACCCGTGGAAATATAAATGGCAATTTAATGTAGCAGGCTGGAGGAGGGGGGGAAATCCAGCGACAAAATCTGGACAGTTGGCTCCTGCTTCTTTTTTTCCAGATTCCTGTTGAAAAGCAGACGAAATTATGTATTTGTTTATAAATTAAAATCTCCATTTGGCACATGGTCAGCTCACCTGGTTGTCGGCACACAGTATTATGCAGATCCTCTTGACATCTTTCCAAGGGTAAAACACAACAGCCTGTGCGTGCATGACATTCCCCCATCTGATCCAGTCACTACATATGCCCAGAGCCACCATTATGAAATAGTAATCTCTTAACCTTTACTAGTAGTAGTTCCTGTTTCTGCATCTGCCGTGGGTTTGTTTATTTTTGTTTTCTGCTTAAATGACAGTAATGAGATTATATGAGTTCTCAAAGCTTTTTATGGGGCTCTCTAACCCTCTCACCTCTACTTTTTTGTGCAATAACACCACCATTTGTCTAACTTTGTAAGTTTATCGTGATGTCTCACTCCAGTCTGTTCCTCCAGTCTGTTCCTTCAAGAGAGAGCTTCCTTTTTCAAGAAGGGATTAGTAGAGGTCTCTGAGTAGAGAAAGCATTAGACAATAATATGAAGGTGTATACAAGTGAGAAAATATTACATTACTGTATCGCGGATGAAAACTGATAGTTACATCATGCACCTGAAGCAGCCCGTTCCTAGGAGGCTCTTTAAGAGGGAATTAAGTGGAGGATTTCTAGACGCAGGAAAAAAAGCACTGCGTGTCAGAGCTGCCGCATGCAACCCCAGACTGCTGCCACAGCTGCTACCCCCTCCCACGTCTTTCATTACCAACCCTCCCCACAGCTAGAAAGCCACCTGGGCCATAAAGCGTTGTCATGACAGGATCACACACCTTGGGACCTGCTCCTCATGGTCATTTGCTCTGGGTTTCTGAGCTGGTGTTCAAGGAGCACCCTTTTCACAGCTGTTACGCATACCCACAGATCCTTCTATCCGTCGGCAAACACCAAGAGTGGAACAAGGGCAGGAGCATCATAAGACAGCCACCTGATGTCTGATCTTCAGAAGTGCCAGGTACTTACAGATAGATGCTCTTACAGCTACTGGAAGCCACAAGCTCTGTGCACCTCGAAAGACCTGGGCAATGAACAGCAGTATCCTAGGGGAGGCTTTTGCGTGGCCATCCTTCTGGATTCTGGTTTGGTAGGTAACAAGGGCTGGATCTCTGAAGCCACAGATACGGCATATGTCTTGCTGTTATTTGAGAGAGGCCAGATTATTTGACAGAGAGGCTGCAGTCTGAAAGTGTTTCCTCAAGTATTTGTTAGAGCCAGGGTACTGTTGCAGCTGAGTGCTGCGGACAGTGGTTTCATGAGCACTCCAGAAGCAAAGAGGCCCCTTAGGCACTTCTAAAATAGCTTCTCTATAATACTGTACCCACAAATACAAAGGATGCTCCTAAAGCAAACCAAGGGCACTAAAGTATATAGACTGCACTTTAAAATAACTTGCTTTGAACGTATTTACCCAACATTTACACACAGATTTGGACAGGGGTAGGGTATTTATTTTGATCACTTCTGAAAAGCTGATTTTCAGTTCTGCTACTCAAAAAACTTTTCACAAACCCACCAACCAACACATGCGTTGGGAGTTCTCATTTACAAAATTCACACTATGTATCCAGGGAAACAAACCTTTCCTGTTATTTGCATAAACAAAACTCCTCTTATTTTTACAAATAGATCTCAGTTCTACAAATATTTATGCTGAAATTCACATGCAAAGGTAGACTCATTGATATCAGCTGGTGAGACTTACATTACCAGTGAAAAGTTTGCTCAAGACAAAGCTTATATGAAGTAGGCAACTTTGTATTTTGTTGGTGGAGTCATAGACAGAGATACAGATGATCCTTGAATGAGTAACACTCAAGTGCATTTGAGCGTGCTCCTTTACGAATGAGGAAAGGCCTGCTTTCTGGTACAGGTCTTACAAAGTGCAGTTTGAAAAAGCACACTGGGGCTGCATCCTTCGTTTACCGAGGCAACAACTGCATCTCACCTTGCTTTCAGACCAAACAAGATTTTCCAGCTCTGTTTCCTGCAGAGATCTATTCCGAGCAAACACAAAACTTAGGCAGATTAGTTTTCTATCTAATAGTTCAACCAGAGCTCAAAATCCACTTACTTAGCTGAACACTATTTACATAGCAAAACAAACACCACGTTCACCTGTGTTTTTCCTGTTGCTACCGTATAGCATAGTCCAGGACACAATCATGCCAGCTCCACCTAAATCCAGAGGGTTTGGTTCCAGAAAGCAGTGTGTTACCAGCAAGGAAATGAGTCCTCTTTATGTAAAACAGTTCCCTCTTGTGGATATTCTGTGTACAGTATCACAAACTATTTAAAATATTCATCAACCTGGATCTTTGCAATTAAAAAAAAAAAAAAACCAAACCCTCCATTCAGCAATGATCTCAACACACAGGACAATCTCAGTTTTAGCAATTAAATATACAAGTAAAGAAGAATGAGCTATTGCATTTAATCAGATATAATTTACCTGCAAAATTACTCATTATCAATTACAAAATCTTTAATTTAGTGCAATAAACACAACAAAGCTAAAGAAAACCGTACCTGTATGAGTCAAGTATAAATCACAGTGGGTTTTTTATTTTGCTTATATGAGAAAACCTTCTGCACAGTCCAATAAAGAAAACCATGATTAAAAAAGAAGGAAAACATACACTATATAAAGAAGAGAGACAATAACAGCAAAACAGGATTTGCAAGGGTCCATGTACTAAGTACTGAAGACAGAGAAACTCTTTGGAATGATAAATCTTTCCATTAAAACTAAAGAGTCCAAGCAAGTGGCACGGCTTCACTGGTGGCACAATATTGCACCAGGGATTAATTTGGCATGACAGTTTAAAAAAAAGCATGTGAATGGAGTAACAGTGTAAGATTTGTATGTTCTCTAAATGACGACTACATTATACAAAAAATATTTTTTTCTTAAGAAATGAAACGTGAGAGAATAAACATGCACTCCCCAGGTTGGGCAAAAGGCATTTGGTCTAACTGAATCTGGGGAAACTATAGAAACCAATTGCATGTTATTATCTTGAGGGAAACTACATTAAAAAATGCTAAAAGCCTTCATATACCAATATACCATAAACTTGTTTACCACAACTTGTTTAATGGTCATATATAAAACCTTCCCATTTGATTAAAGGTAGATGTTGAACAAGCAGCTTAAGGTTCTCTAAAGGTAAATACTTCTCCAAGGTAAAAAAGTCAAAGTTCCAACAATTAGGTATGTATTTGTTCCCTGACACACCAGGCTGCAGGTTGCTACGCGAACAATCCCGAATAGGATGCGCTGTTGTTACCCTATGTGATAGTTTAGCCAGCATAAATAATTACTATTTGTGACCAACAGCCTCCTCCTTTACATTTTTGTAAATGTAAATGTTCCACAGAACATGCTGTTGGCTTTTATGTAACTTCAGTAGCTGTGGCAGATCAAGAACTTACACATGGAAGTAAAATAAAAGAATAATAAAAATTGTTTACTAGTCAAAGGGGTAGATCTGTGTTCCTGAGGTCAGTGGGGTATTTGGTCTTGACTTCAAATGACGGAGACACAATATCAACCAGACTTTACATATAATCACAGATGTCTTCATAAATAGCTCTGAGCCTTGCTTTAATGCTATTCCTTACTATTCCTACTTCATCCTGGCAGAAGGGTGAAAAATAATACACTTCAGTGATTAGATGGGTACAGGAAACAAAAATTTGTCATGATTTTTGGTTTAGTGCAAAATGTTTGCTCTCTGAGATGCTGAGGAAGATCCCGTGCTGATGTAAAGCACACATAAGCGTGGATCTGCTGTCTTTGTATTAAAGATTCTAAAGAGGAAACATTTGCAGGAGGTGATACTAATATGCATATAAGAGTGGCATGGCTACAAATAACTATATATTTGCATATGACAAATGATTATCTTTAACATTTGTTCTTTTCAAAAAGTCAAACTATTTCAGTGCATATTAATTGAAAATCCTGTTTAGCTTATTTTGCATCTACCCAATCCGTGTCCAAAGACTGAAATACATGTTTAGCATGATAATGTATTGCACTCTCTAACACCTTCTTATCAAAGCACTTTGCAAATACGAATACATTCAGCTTCATCACACCTCTCTGTAACAGTATAGGTGAACACTATTCTTGGCAGCGAGGTTACGTAACGATTTCCTTGAATTAGTTAAAACTTTCGTATTGAGATCTATTTTGGCACTTAACCCTGGCAAAATCCTCCAGCTGGCAGGACAAAGACATACCTCAGCAGAATGCTTTAATGGGTCACCCAGTCATTCAGAGTGATCATCTCCAGAGTACTGGAACCCTTGCACTCAACCCAGCCAAATAAAATATTAAAGAAAATCCCTTGTTCAGGTTAATCCATACAGTATGAATAGAAATTTAATACAAAGTAGTATGCAAACATCAAGTATTTTCCTTGGACTTTTTTTTTTATTCTTGGATGTCCTTGTATTTTTTTTATTAATTCAACCTAAGCATACTTCCTTGTCCTCATTTTCCTCTTACCAGATGTCCTGAACCATGCAGTATTTGGTTAGATGCAGTATTTCCTGCCAATAGGACTGCTTCTTATTGGAAAATGAGTATGGTTTATGCATTAATGGGATGTTAAGAAGATATGGCTAGTGTCTGGGAAAAAGGTGACAGCGAAATAATGACTTCAGGAGCAATATCAAGCAAGCCATATTAGAGCTTCTGAGGTCTGCAAATGCATTTAATATGTATTAATCCACACACTTAAAAGCACTCGATTCCTGCAAATCAGAGTCTGTTTATTACTGTTTGTACTAATATTTCCTTCCAGTCAGGGATTTTGCCACAGGAGAAGAGAAAATAGGAAGATACCGGGGGGTATTCTGAAGACAGAATAATAGCAACTACCATTAAAATACAGGTACGCTAACAAAGGCGATACAGAAATAGCAATAGAACGATGCATCAAAACAATACCCAAAACAAATCAAATCGAGACCTTTAAAATGTCTCTCTTAAACCATTAGTTGCCCTTTGTCTGAGTGGACCTTGACATCCATCCAAGCCATAGAAAGAGATAAGCAGCAAACCCTTCACCTCGTACTGAATTGTACTGATTGAACAACAAAGAAATTAGTTATGTGAAGTGCTGTGCAAAGAGCCGCTCCAGAAGCAGGGTAAAAATTCTCCAACTTTGCTTTGTGTGGGTTTGATGGGTTGCATCAAATCAGGACAGCACCATCACCCTGCGAACACATCGATGCAATGCCAGGACTTTCTTCTGCGCTACTTTGCAACTTTGTTTTGTGGAAGCAGCTCTCCAGTTCTTTCTATAAATATTGGCATCCTTCTGTCCTTCCAGATAGGCCCAGAAACTTCTAATGGAGTAATACAAGAAATATTACAGTAGTACAGCAAATATTTAAGTTCTCTTTGTGCCGCCGTCATGAAAACCCAAAGCCGGGTGAGTGTGTCTCCTGTACCTCTGTGCAGTTTCCAACAGCGGTGTTCCCACTCTGGCTGTGGCTCTAGCTACAAATAAAGCATTCCGGAACAACTCAGGTATTACCATAGTGATCGCAAAGACCGATGCTATTTTGTTTTAAATGCAATGAATTTGGAGGACTAAATGGTTATTGTCTCATGTTTTGATATTTTTCCATTCACTTTACTTGCTATCTTGCCTACCGGAAACGCATAGGCCAGGTAGCTCTATTTAATTGCTTCTAGGAACCATTAGGCTTTGACTCTAGACCCTTTTAAGACATGACTAAAAGGGAAAGGAGGCAAAAGGAGTTTCATTGTAAAATATGCCTAGAGATGCCTGTTTGCACTGGGCAATTCTCTTTTAAAAAGTCCGGCAGCCAACGTTGCCACGTGGCACTTAGAGAGAGAGATGCTGCTGTCAGAATCGGAGCCCCTGCAGTGGAAACACTGCCAGTCCTTCCTGACACCAGCTGCCAGCCTTAACG
Source organism: Aramus guarauna (assembly GCA_013400195.1). NCBI lineage: Eukaryota > Metazoa > Chordata > Aves > Gruiformes > Aramidae > Aramus > Aramus guarauna. Next base: position 848,773 of record VXBL01001518.1, on the reverse strand, counting down.
TACTGTAGGGCTCCAAATCCCGTGGTGTAGGATTTAAAGAAATTACTTGGGAAGCAAAGTAATAGTAGCAGGATGGTACTGCTGCTCTACTCAAATTAGGCCAATGGAAATTTTCATAAAAGTCAACTAGTTGTGGAAAACAAGGAAAAATACAAAGATGTATGAGAACTGAAACCAGCCACTGAGAAAAAACAGCTCTGAACACCAGTTAATTTAATGTCCACCAGGTGTAAATCTGCTTAACGCTGAAAAATCAGACATCAGTCATAAAGGGGAGACCATATGTTTACAAGCAGCCACTCCATTTATTTGCAGCTTATTCTGACACTTAGACTTTGTTCTCTCCAGAATATATTCACGTTTAGGAACTTGGTATTTATTTTTGAGAATAACCTCAACATAATTTCAGGAAAAGCAGTATTTGAAATAATTTGCTTTGCTTTCTTGTCTGGAACAGAAAAGCTGAGAACTGGAAGTTTGCAACTGCAAATAAATCAGAAGATAAATAAATCAGGTCCACTTTCATTATCAAATGTCAGCACATACAGTAAGGTTTGAAAAGCCGAATCTCAGCATAATTGGAAGATGCCCTTTCTCATCCCACTACGCAAGCACATAGCCACCAAAGGGTTTTTCCAATAGGAGGAAGAGGGAAAGTCCAGTTAACGCGCAATCCTGCAAAATACTGAGCATTCCTGCTTTGATCCAGCAAAGCATTTAAACAGGTGTCTAATGTTATGTACAAGTAATCTCACAGAATCCTGTAACCGAGTCACATGTTTAAAATTAAGCATGTGTTTTAGGTCCAGGGTGACAAGGCTCAGCACCTTGTATGATTAAGTGACTAGTAAGCTGAAGAGGTTGTGTAGGAGTCATGTCCTTAATTGCTTGCTGACTTCATCAGCGCTTCTATCTTACTGAGGTTCTGTTTGCTAGTGTGCAATATAAAGGTGACCTTTAATTCCAGCATGAATATAGCTTTCGGATTCCCTTTCCTATCTGGGACTGTATGTTCTTCAATTAAAAAAATAATGAAATAATAATTCCCAACTTAGTCACAATTTTGGAAGAATCAATGATTAACTGATGCTATTTTTAGTACTCCTGATATAAGATGAACCTCTGGAGTACTATTCTAAGGACATAATATTCTGTTTTCTCACCAATAGATCCAAATACGTCCTCTCACAAGTCAATGGTGCTGCTAGGGATCAAATATATACAAGTAGTCAGAGGTACGTGTCAAATGGTGTAACTGTGCTAGTGCAGCAGTCTTATCTGCGGTACTAAGCTTGCAGCAGGCTATAAACCAAAATACCCTCAGGCTGAATTCAAACTAGCTGAAGTCAAGGCCACAAGGAATGGCTGCCTTAAAAAGCCAATATTTTCCAACAGATCTTAATTTCTTTTCCTATGCTAAACTCAGTGGAAGGTTGGGATGTTTAATAGCAACTGACAAAATGAAACTCCAGTTATGACCTTCAGCTGCAGCCTCTGAGCAATATAATAATGCTGGAATGAAGCTTTATTAACCAAATAGTCTCATATACTGCATCTACTCATATTCATGGCTTTAATTTAATCTGATCTGCGGGCAGATGTTAATTTCTGTTTCCTGACATAAGTTAATTATGATTCAACCTGTGGTCAGAACTTAGATAAGTTATTTGGGAAGAGACACGGACTGTTCGTGTCGCAGTGGGTGCAGCTTTGCCTTCAAATACAACTCTGTAGCTGCATCTGTGAAAGATACATGTGGATATCTAATAATAATCTACATGTGCATATCTAATAATAGTTAGATACAGGCTAATTTGTAATCAGTGTAGCAAGGTCTTTGGGGAAAAGCATAATAAAGCATCTATTTTCATAAATGCTCACAGGTGGATACTCTGCAGATAATTTTTAATTATTAATTAACATGCAGTTTTAGGCAATGGAATACTAAATTGTATTTAAATGTAAGACATATTAATTACAAACCTTCTACCTAGTCACCATCTCAGTCAAGTCTCATTCAAAGTCTCTGACAATAAAGTCTTATGTATTTTATTACCTTATCTCACACAACAGGTTTTCCCAGTGCCTTCTTTACTAGAAGGAAGTTCAGTGCTATACATGTGATGTTACTGCTCACCTAACCTCAGTGTGTAAGAAACACATATATACAGTCTGTTGACAACTGTGGTAGTTAGAATAGTTTTAATTTTTACACAGGGTTTTTTTTTTCAAATTTTATGGTAGTTGAAAATGATCTGGTTTTCATAAATTATGGTGATTGTTAAATGCGTATTATAAAGCATTACTTAGTATTATCAACATTTACTAAGCTTGTCATCAAGACTTTCTTTTTCTTCTGAATTTCCACAATGTCCTATTTCAAGTGTTTTCTTTTTGTATCAAGAAATGGGTAACCTAGAACTTTTCAAGGTCGATAAACTGGTGAAGCTCTATAAGCATCTATGTCTCTTACAATCAAGACAGGTGAAACACAAATATGTGTAAGGTGTTTATCACCCAGGATTAACAAAACATTTTTGAGTGCTATTCAAATTCTAGACGATAGAATCGTCAGTACTTCAGTGGTCTGAGTGTAGTCCTGGAGCAGCCCTAGTGGTGTGATACTCATTCTAATCTAAACCAAGACGAATTAAATTAGAATTTCAGGGATGATTATACTCACTCTCAGAGACAAAACGGGCTCAATACTAACTTGCTTTCATAGAAGGAAACTCACCTTCCTTATCTAAAACCAAAGTTCGTAATTCACTTTCTCTTTTGTTTGCAGAAAAATTCAGCTATTTAGAGACAGGTAATCATGAGCAAATTATTTACTAACTGCAACAGAGCAATAGGACAATGAAAGTTTGTCAAGGGCAGGTTAACATTAATATAAATAAATACTGTTTAAATAGGCAGTATTTAGACAATACACTTCATTCATTGTGCATCAGGTTAGCGCCCTTTCAGTGACAGGCACTGTCAACTAATTAGGATGTGTTTAAATCCTGATTGATGTGTTAATGCAACACACTTCTGTGTACATTGCAAGAATCACAAAGCCATAAATTTAACCATTTTTTTATTTAACCGATGAAGTAAAAGACATAACACAGATTATGTTAAACTTTCTTTTTTAAAAAAGAGGGTTTCCACTGCCTTTTTTTCCCAGATGGTCCAGTAACTGCTTTCTGACACCAACTTAAACATACAGCCAACCTTCTTCAGTGGTTTACCTTCCCTTTTGTGAAAGAATTCCTGCCTTCCAGGCTCTAAAAAATGCAGTATTAGCCATTTTGAAACATAACGTGCATCTCTCCAGTCTTCTCTGGATTAATACCAGGTTTCAGGAAATACTAAAGATAGAGCTATTTCTTCTTTGGACAATTAGATCAGATTTGCTTCACCTTCTTCAGCTTGCTCCAGCTTCTCCAAAACTCCCACGTTACCTGGTTCTCACCTTAGACCAATACTTCTGCAGTACAGAAACATCTTTTCCTATCATTCCAGGCCAAGTATAATAAAAACATCCCTGTTATGTAGCTCGTTAAACCCTCCTAGATGAAGGATGAGATCCTTAGAAACTCAAGATACCGAGGATAAAATGGCTCGTGCTGAGGATAAGCTGTGTGGTAGGAGTCAGTGCTTTTCAACACTTCTACAATGTGACAGAAGACAGGTCTAGACTTCGCCCTGCTGAGTGGGAGGTACACCAGGCAACATCCAAACAGGGACTCCACGATGGAAACAGAGACTGAAGGCAAAAAGTTAATCAAGTCTGAGATAAATTTTTCAAGTAGCTGGTTACAAAGGAAATGCATGGTGCAGGTTCAGTTATATCTAGATTTATTTTTTTCCCCAGTTAATGGTTTGCATATTCAGACTGGCTTCATGTTATACTTAGATCTATTGGATGTGGGTCAATGCACACACATTTCCTGTTATATTTTCCTCACGATGCCCAACATCTCTTGTATAATGTGTACGTGTTCTTGAAAACTAGACAGAGGCGTTTAAATCTCTTCTAAACCAAGCAATGTAACTATTACTAGAAAGTACTACAGATGGCTGACTAATTGAACCATGGAAAGCATTATCACACCATTCTCAATTTAGAGCTCATTATTCATTTGAGTTCAATCTCATTTCATTACTCTTATGATGCCGTACGAACTCAAAGTGAGTTTCAAATTCACACACCTGCCTGAGGTTATTTTGCCATCTTCTGAACTACACCTCATTTCACCTCCGCCAGTCCTACCAGACCACTGAAAATGATTATTTCTTCATTTGCTTATTTTCCGAGGGTTTGGGATTGTAACTTAGTTATTAGAGCAGAAGCCCTGACGCCAAGACGCGCGTGGAGCCTTGGCTCTGTGACCTTGAGCAAGTCACACGCGCTCCGTGGGTTTCATGTTTACTTCTGTGCAAAGGGCATTGCGGGGGTTAATATTTCTACAGCGCTTTTAGAGCTTTAGAAGAAAGGTACTGTAAAAGCTCAAAGCACAACTTATTAATAATACATATACATACCGTTCCAGTTTGCGTCTCAGGTATTCAGGACGGGGATTTCTATTCCTACAAAGCTGCGGGTCTCCTCCAATAAAACAGACTACGGCTGCTACTTATTTAAAGTTCTTTTGCACCAGATTAACTGAATGCCTGAGAGAATGGTACTAGGTCACCTTCTTAAAATGGCCTGAACACCAGCCGAAGATTAAGAAATGGTGGGAGCAACTATATTTTGTTACACTGAAAGCATTACAAGCAAAGTGTATATGAGCAAAGTGACATTCAGTGACAGATTGAATTGCATTTTGATAAACTAAAAATGGCAGAGAGACTCAGTCCTTTGGAATAATAACTCTTGAAGATTTTCCACTTTGATAATCAGTTGATTGACGGCAGGGTTACAATAAGGAAACGGCTATCCCTTTTAGTTTGGAAAAAAGCCGCCTCGTGTACTAACGTAGTTTCACCCTTACAACAATGGTGTTACAATCTGCAGCTGTGCAGGTTTTCATGAATCCTGGATCATTCTTTAAAAAATTATTTAATTCTTAACTTTCCCAGCAGTGGCACAACAACAGCTGTAACCAAATACTCATCGTGCCAGATCATACGTGATACAGGAACACGAGCTACCTTTCATCTGGCCAGGGTACTTACAGTGTCACCCTATAATTAACTGTTGCTGTGACTTCATTTAAGATCATGTGTGTTAAAATATAGTTGGGGTTCTGAGGTTCTCAAGGCCTTCATACCATCTATTTATGCAGCTTGTCTTTCCTTCTGGAGTATCATAATGCAGAACCTGAGTGTGTGGGTTACTTCAATAGCATTTATAGAAACATGCATTAGACAGCAGTCTTTTGTGCTGTATTATTATAGGTGAAACAAGGAGAGGAACAGAAAATACCCAGGAGCAGATAAAGCTGCTAGTGGCAGCTTTGGAAGTAGAGAAACAAACACGAGACAATATAGTCCGGAGAAAGTCAGGTTGAAAAGACAAAAACTTCACTGAGTTTTTATGTTGGTACAGCAGGTACATTTCTATATTTTTTGGCTGGTTTCCTACGCCAACAAAAATGTTTGCAAAATATTATCTCAAGGGTTTGTCTAGTCAAGGTTAAGCAAGTACCAGTTGGTTGATAACGTATCATTTTATTTGAGTGATATGTCTAACTGATAGAGCATAAGTGATATTACTGGACTATTAAGCAAAAGAATTTGCACTCTATATTAAATATCTAATAGGCCTAGTTTTTATATTTTATGTTTGTTTTTTTTAATGAAAGATGCGAATGCATTTAAATCTTCCCTTAATGTGTTGCAGTTTTAATATATTACAGGATCAATTTCCAGCATTATATTTCACACCGAATGGCAGTTTTGTTTTTTTTTTTCTTTTTTCAGCTTTACTGAAAGAAAGGTGAGGAGTGAGAATAAACTTCTTAACTGGCCAATATCAATGTAGAAAGGGAAATATTTTTTCTTCAGGCCTAGTGACACCCAGCTGAGAAGGAAATCTACTTTGTTGGTATACAACGAGCTAAGTCAGTCAGTCACTGGCAGCTAGAAACCAGGTCACAGTGGTCTACAGCGATCCTGCTGCTGGATCATATTCTCTAATGGAGAACGTACGTGGACAAAGGTCCAAATTGCATCAGCAGCAACAGCTGGGTGAAATAAGATTTAACTGCTTATTGGAGCCAGATGGTGGGCTATCAGGAATAGTCTAAAGCTGCCCTGGAGCAGCGGGAACGGCCTTGAGAGATGCTGCAGCAGGCAGGAGCTGAAAGCATTAGTGTAAAGACTTTGTGGGATGAACATGTTGAGGCACTCGCTCCTAATGTCTTCCTACCTCTATTATAAATTTTAAGGGCTGTGAGCAGAGGAGAAAGATACACATTATAGAAACAGATGGAGAGTCAGTGAGGCATAGAAATACAGGTGCTATATGAACAGATGGAGTGAGGGGAAAAAAAGGAAGAGAAGAGAAGAGTGCTAAGTCTGAGAGTCAGTGGACTCTGCCTGTCTCTGGATGCACAAAATTCTGCAGGTGTATAACAGTTCAATTTTGGAGGGGGATTCAGAAATGAATCACATGGCTTTTATTCCGATAGCTTGCTCCTTCTCACTAGGGACACTAGTTTCTTCCCTCTCCCACATGCATTAAAACAAGTTGACTTGTCCTTGAATACATCTATCTGCCAGAAGTTTTTTAATAAGTTACTTTACAGCAGGGCAGAAGTAAATCAATATCACTAACTAGGAACCATTATCTCCTTAATATCATGGCAATGCCTTTTTTCCAACTCTAGACCACATTAGTTTACAGATCAATATTAAACACAATGGCAAAGCTGGAATGCTTTTGCTTGCGATCCTGAGGCTGATTGTATCACTGTCCTAAAAGAGGGTGCCAGTAGAGGTATTCAATTTGGTTAACATCTAATAAACTGCATTCACCAAGTGCCAAATTCAACATCACCTTCCCATTACACAGCAAAGCGCAATCTCTGTCTGACATTAATTACATCAATTTCACTTCTGTAGTAAAAGGGCAAAAGATGGCTGTTATTTATCCCCAAAAGAGTTCTTTCATGACTTAGATAACTGTGAGGTAACTCTTAAATTAAAAATTAGAGTATATTTTCTCTCTACCTTTGCTGATTCAGCACAGATAAATATCATTATGAATGACAACGTTCTGTAGCAGAACTGGCTCTGTGAAACCTGCAAGGTTTAGCCTAACAGGAGTCCTCGCTGGTAACAGTCTGGGGTTGTGAACTAGGTTGGCTGAAAATCTTCTGATTGCCAGATTCAAAAGTTGTACTCACATGTCCAAGCTTACCTAGGGAGGCAGCCCCTCCTCAGCAGCTGGATGCAGGGTTGAGGGCTTTAACATCTGAGGACCAGTCCTGTGATTAACCATTCGACTCATTAAAATGCACAGCTGCCTGCCATCCTGAGGGCTCACTTTTGAAATACCCTTTTTGGAAGAATTTACATTTGTAAGTGAGGCATGGCATTTCCTTCCATTTATCATTATGCTTTCTTCCATTACCTTTTGGAAAATGAGGACTTAGTATTCTGGGCATTACTTGCTGGATATCATCGATCACAAAGCTCTCAGCTTCTCTATTTTTGAAGAGAGTCTCTGAGTTCTTTCCTGCAGCAGCATGTCTATTTGAAAAATAGGATTGCTAGGAAGGATTATTTATCATTTTCTCATTAGATCCAGAAGTTAGAAAGGAAAATATCTGTTAGATCAACTAGCACATCCTCTTTCAAGAACAAGATTTCTCCCTTTCGCACACTGTACAACGTAAGGTTTGCAGGACATACGCACTTTGGCTTGGTTGAGAGCATCCTCTGTGGGAGGAATGGGCTCCATTTTGAAAGACTACTTCTAGAGCTCCCACAGAGACATTGGAGTCATAATGTCAACTTCCACGTCTTGTCCACAGCAACACTTTCATGCAAACCCCAGATACCACCCTAAACACCGACATTAAACAACGTCAATGCTCAAGCCTCTTCTGGCATGGGATCAGAATGAACGTGAATGTACACAAAAGCAGCAGAATAAACTGGGATCCCAAAGTGGCATCCTCATGGGTGCCACCACACTCATCTTCTGCATGGTTTTTGGGTCACTTCGTATAACCCTTTGCTTGGCATTTGATTCTTTGATTCACTTTTGTTATCTCAGTTTAGCTAGCTTTAGTTATCACTGATTACATCAGTGTTTCGTCATACAATCAGAATGATATCACAAAGGTCTGCCAGCTGGCTGAGGAATGCTTATTAGATTTTGAAGGCAATGTGCAATAGGCTACCCTTTTAGTAGATTTATGCAAGTCATGTAGCCCTACTACAATAAGATGTCCCATAAACTATTAGCTTTGGGAACACTGCAGGATAAGGCATACATTAAGCAGATTAAAAACAAATAGGAGGTGGCAAAAGACAATAGCAGCCATTAAAGGAATGATCACAAGATCTGTTGGACAGAGTCAACACTCTTAATGGGGAATCACTCTTGCGCAAAATTGAGCGTTTGAGCCTGCTGCAGTGATACTCAGAGCAGCAGTGAGAAGAAAACTATCACTATCTTGAGAACCAGTGAATAATTCAATGCAAGTAACCACCCGTACCACAGAGCACTCGTCTCCTGAAGAAGCCTTTCTAGCAAAATATCTGAAAGGCATTTGTATACCAAGATAGTAAAATAACAGGTCCTGACAATCTGCACAATTATTGTTTTTACAGTTGCAAAATCCCTTTTTGCTTGGCTAATGTATTTAAAGGAATTTGTTCTTTGAGTTACCCGATACATTCAAGAGCTGAAATCTTAGTCAGACAACAAATTGACTTTCAATATTAACTCAATTATTCCTGATTCCAAATGCTATTTCTTATATGATCCAAGAAGCAAAGAGAGTAAACTCACAGGAACGAAATTGTTCCGAAATTTTTTGCAGTCATGCACAAATACACACTAGAAAATGTATCAAATCTACAGTCACTAGCATGACAGATGCACCCAAGGTCTTGCTGACATTGGCAGCCTTACAGGGGCAATCTGTATATAAGAACAACATGTTCTTGAGCAATTCCTCCTAATGAGGTAGGCGTACTTTAATATCTCTGGCGTGAAGTCTTGTCTAAGTCTTTTTTGCTTATGAACTGAGCGCTGCAGAATCATTGGAGGACAATACTGAGTAATAATATAATTTGGTAGCAGGTTGATGACAGGCCCTGAAATAGATCCCTGGAATCTTCCTGTCCATAGAATATAATATTTTTTTCCCCCAGCTGGAGACAAAGCAGCTTAATAAAAGGCTCCAACAAGTCCGTATCATAAGCATTTTAACATTTTCAGTTAGCATGAAATAGTCTAAAAACTATTATAATTTAAGCGTACTATGTAAAACATTGATACATGCATCTGCTACTTTTAAGAAGTGATGTTCACGAGAAAAATTCCGGGCCTGTCTATTCTTTACATATTTAATCAAAAAAAATGGTGGTTTTATTTATTCATTATATATTGTAATACATGAAAACAAGGATCCACTAAACATCCTTCATTTACTTAGGATCTGGTCGAATGCATCAAAGCTGATATGTCATCAGAAACAAATACAATCCTGTATGAAAGGATGTGGGGCAAATAACCTCTTTTATGATACTATGACATAAGTGGGAACTGTAAGTCCTATTGAATAACCCCAAGAGGAAGAGCCATGCAATATGAAAGAAGTGGCTTTCAAATATCTCCTACCTTGCTCAAAGTGGTACAATGAAGCAGGTTCATGGGAACCCCCGACTAGAAACTCAAGGAAAGCTGGGGCAATTTTTTCCTCCATTAAAAAAAAACATATATATATATAAAAAGATTTAAAAGGCTTTCTGGGTCATGATTAACCCATCCTTCATCCCTAGGGTTCTTACATATGCTTGTTATCTCTGTTTTTGTGAATGGCACCATAACCCAAGAAAAATGACACTTATGTCCCACTTCTCACTTACTTCTTCCCTTCCCTTCAAAAGCTCCTGTTAACCTTAGCAATTCTTTAGCCTATCAACACATAGCTGAAACCTTTCCAGATTGAACACTGCATTCTTCTAGCACTACACTTTTTTGGCCGAGTGAACTCATGAAGTGTGAATTGCTGGCATGGAAGGTGCTGTTTCATACTTAATTGCAGTAATTTCCTTTAAAACAAGAAGTGCTCGGGTTCTTTGAAAAAAAAGTCATTTAATATTTCTCTTACGGCCTCTGTCTGAGTGTGTACATTCCTGATACACAAGGATATGGGTGAGGATTTCTTCCTAGAATCTTGATTGAAAAGATGCAGTAAACATACCTATACAGATAGTATATCTAGATATGTTATCTATTTGTATTACTATGCGACTTGGATATCCTAAACAGGATCAGCATCATTGAACTGGGTGCTCTATTTTGCATCTCCTTTTCTTTTGACAAGGTTACTTAATAAAGTGGATACCTTGAAAATAACACTTGATGGACCTGATGAAATAGAGAAAAACCATACAGGTTTGTAATTGTTTGTAATGCTTTCCATGATGTTTGTCATTGTAGTATCAGAATCTCATAAACAGTTAAGGTACAGGCTCTAATTTGTCAGCAGTGTTTGTAGTCATTTATATACTGACAATGAGTTTAAAATGAACCTGATAGGGTAGCATTATTTTCACTAGTGGCAATAAAAGTGACACCTGAAAAGGTAGTTCTGCTTCATCTAGCCTTCTAAATAATTGAATAAGGAAGAATAACCATCCCCATTGTACAGACCCAGAACTCAGCCAGAGAGATGACGTTACATGTCCAAAGCCTCCCTGTAAGGCAAAATTAAAACCAGAAACAGAACAAATGAGCATACATACAACTGCAATGCCTGTGCAGTTCTATTCAGAGTCTAGATTCTGGAGAACAGTAGCAGAGGAAAAGACTGGCAGAAGTATGCTTGCCCAAAAACTTTGTGGAACTCAATTCCACCTGACAAATACATACGGTAGTAATGCAGTGGATCTTCTGTGGTTTGGCTCCAAAACAGGATGTGGAGTCCCCAGGTCAGCCTTTTCATTTTCACGCATCCTGTTTAGACCTGGAAAAAGTGCAGCTCAATTATGAGTGAATTGATGGAAAAAAAATTATTCTTGTTTATTTTTGTAATTTTATTTGCTAATAACAGTAAAGACAATGGTTATCTTTCAGCAGTATAGAGTAAAACTTGCCATTTCTTTTCATAATGTGCAGCAGAATCAGCTCAGCTATATTAAGGTTATTCTTTCTACAACTCATGAATCAGCCATTCATATTTTCATAATGTCAATGGAATGAAAAGATTTTTATTTTAGTCATTATTTTTAGCAGTTATTTCCTTTTCAATACCCATTGCATCCAGCTCAAAACTTCACTATGTTACATTTTCTTTGAAGACAATTCTTCCGTATGTGTCTCCTTCCACTTACTAATAACCACTGGTTTACTTCGATCCCTCAACCACATTTCTGAATGAATGGGAGAGCCCGCATTGGGATGATCCATGTTAACACTACAACAACTTAAATTGTGTTATTCAAATGCTTCTTGGCATTAAGGGAGGCATTACCATGTGCTCAGGGCAGTCATATGGGTAACAAGATCAACTAGGTATTTCAGTCTATGTGACATGAATAGGCTTCCCCAAATTGAGAGAAATGCCAGAGTTATAAAAGGCAGAGCATAGATGTCATGTTTATTTTGTGCTTCAGGCTCATTAGCTCTAATTAGCTGTCAAGCCAATTAGCCTGACCAGACATGCCAAAATCCTCCCTGTAAGACCAGCTAGAGTCCCTGAGCCAGGGACTGGGGAGCTCCACGGCCGCTGGGTGCTGCCGGTCCCTTTCACTCCTTAGCGCAGCAGCACGAACAGCAACCTGAACGCTTGTTTTTGCAAACAGATGAGGAAAGGATACAGCATACAGCAATGACAACTTGAACTTCATGTAATGCAGAGAGAGCCCTTGCTAAGTCAGCCTCAAGGATCTGCAAAACTGCTATATATTGCATTTCCTTCTATTGCCTCCTACTTATTGCAAGACAGCCCAGTAGCTAAAGGGAAGGGACAGATTTTGCCCTGCATTTATTCTTCAGCTGCGAACCAGCACAGGGTTTATGTCTCCCTTGACCCCTCAAAACAAGGATTAAGTGTGACTTGACTGCTGTTGGCCCAGCCAGTTCTTTTACAGAGAGGTGTGAAATTCATCTAGTCTGAGCATAGCAAAAATATTTTAGTCTCCTTTTCCAACTGGTATTAAAACTAACTTATGCAGAATGAACCTTTCGTAGGAACAGCTGCAGTAGCAGTAGGTGGGGAGGCAGGACAACCCTTGGATTTTACAAACTGTTTTAAGATCTCCTGAGACTTAGAACTGGTTTAGGGCGACTGTCCCATTTTCAAAGCTGCTCCAGTTTTTGGCCTTTATTATATTTTTGGTTTGTGCATGTTGTTATATTTATATGTATTATGACTGTATTTCAATTATACTCCCCTTCCTGAAAAACCCAAATTCTAAAATAAAAATTATTAACTTTGTACTATTATGTTAAATCTTTCTAAATAGGACTGTTGTGCTCAGTTATTTATTGTATCGTAGGAGAAGCAGCTAGTTAGACCTTTTGCAGGGTATGAGCATACAAATATGCTTTTTTTAGTTGGTGTTTGTTTATTCCCTAAAGCTGAGAAAGCAAAGTTGGAAGGTAGATCTTGAAGTCCTCATTTAATATTTCAGGTAAAATCAGAACAGTAACATAGATAGCCCTGAAGATGAAAAGTAACCATCTAAAGATGACTCAAGGGGAAGTTGCTATGACAATGGCAGAGTAAAAAATTAAAAAACCCACTTGCTTATCAGAAGGAAAGTATGACACAGGAGTTGAGGTCACTCTGAAATTAGACCCCCTACATCAAAGCTTTCAGTCAGACCCCCTGCACTAGAGCTTTCAGAAAAGCTCTAACAAAGCTTTTGTGAATCCAACCCTCACTGTGACCCCTAACATCTGTAGAAAAATATGAGAAATATTCTCTCACTCACAGCTGGAAAATAATGAGACAGCTAGGTAACCTACACAAAACGACAGAATCAAGCGCAAGCTAAGCAGTTAATAATGCCAATTCTCAATTCCATTTTTAGCAGGATGTTCAAATTGAGTATCTATGTGCTGCATTGGCATATTTTACTATGCAGAAGAGGTACACACACGCTGTTCTACACCCATTACTGAAGCAAGTCAACTTTCCATGTCATGGCTCCTCTAACATCTCACCAGCATGACACACCTGGTATGCATCACTCCAAACATGAGAGCTGTTAATTGCCACAGCGCAAGATTTCCCTTGGAGGAGAATTCCCATGGTGAGATTTGTCTGCAGAGCCTATTCCGCGCTGCTTAAGAGACAGCTGTTACAGCAGATGACAAAATCTGAAAACAAATTGAGACAAGCATGGCTTTGATATGTGGAACTGCTGGTTTAGAAATGCCAAGAGGTTTACATTACAGCATGGCTGTAGAGGTGGAGTTCCTACGAGACTTCAAGGCCTGCATTTGGCACACACAGTGTATACTAATTCAAGAAGATACAGCTGGAAGGAAGTGGTTATTTGGACGTACAACATATACAACATGTATGTTTTTAAGGTTAGTTGTGTCACCAAAAATATAATTTTATGAAGGTAAGCAACATAATGTCTTTGGGCACCATCTGAAATGGCGACAGAGACTCCAGAGATTTAACATTAAAGATTACCATAAGGTTTCCCAGAGTGACGTGGGATGCCTTCACTTCAGGATGCCAGATAGGAGACACCGTTAGAGACAACTGCTCCTCCACTAAATTCATCTGAAATCAGTTCAAGGGATCTCGTACTAAATGCCCAAAATAAGAAGTAGACCAATTGATTGGTCATTTCTAAATTTCTCGACTTTCATCATTACTGATTTGTGCATTTTCTTCTTGAGGTAAAGAGAAGTCAACACATTTCTACTAGAAAGAATATGCAGTTTAGGCACTGGGACATCAACACATCCCCTACAGGCAAGATCAGTCTGCTTCAGCCATACAGAATTAAATTTTGTAATAATAAGCATAAAGATAGTAATATATCTTAGTTGATTGAGTTAAAAAAAAAAAAAAAAAAAGAGATTATGAAATGACAACATGTTATTCCAAGAAAGTGAGAGTATCAAATTACAGCCAATCTGCTGAAAAATATAAACTCATGTAGTGAAAGGTAATATATTCTACCACATGCAAGCCATTTATAACTATTGAGTTATGATATATTTTTTAATAAGTTATGCTTAGCTTTCATCATTTGTTGCAACTTATCTTTAATTTTGATATAGAAGCTCAAATTAAGCTTAATGTAAAATTAAGATAAATATTCATATATTTTGAAATATCATGAAATAATTAAAAATTATATTCAGCTACTGAAAGGTTCTCTCCATCAACATTGTTTTTACCAGCCTTTCAAGAAACTTAAAATGGCACATAGTGAATATTCACCTCTCTACCAAATACCTTCTAACAACAGGATAATTGTTGAGACTTTTTTTTGTAAGAAAACATAACCTTTTCTATTGTAATTTCTGTAGATCAATTGATTTTGACAGAAAATTTTTTGTTCCCTAAGTTTTGCACAGCTAAAAAAGGTACGTCCTGATAAGGCAGAAGTTTTGAATAATGCCAACAATATATTAATTTCTCTCTCACCTGAGCAAAAAAATTAGAGGCTTAGCTTCAAAGGATATATTTTTCTGTGTGGTTGCCAAGCTTCAGCTTATGGAATATTTTGAATAGCCATTTGTCACTGTGCAAGTTAAACCAGGATAAATGTCTGTTAGTCTTTACTATAAAGCACACTAGTATCTTAAATAAGGAAAAAAGTAATTATTTTCTTATGTTTTGCTCTTCTTTTTTTTTTTAAGAAAAAAAAAAAAAAAAAAACTCCCCAAAAAAGCCAAACTCCACAGTTATCCATTGGCTGAATTGTACAACATACAGCATTTTTCTACACTGAAGCTATTTTTTCCTAGAAACATGTCATCTCATGACAATCTCTTCAGGAAACAGATTATTTTCTTGCAGGGTTCTAGGTAACAATATAATATGTCATCATAATATATTGTATATAAATAACATATCTTGTACATATAATATAATTCTGTGAGTTTTTCTTAGACTTCCATTTTTTTAATCAACAGTGGAAGAATCTTACCTTATAATTAACCTTTTAAATGGAGAATACCTAAGAAGAATTCTAACCTTTTTGTAGATGGCATCAGAAAATAGAAACTTTTCTCTAAACAGCATATTCTCCTGCTGACCTTAAACAACATTAGAGCCGCACAACATTTCCGCACATCTGTTTGTCTTTGGATCTCCTGCTCCTCCCGGAGTTGGCTCCAAAATGTAAAAAATAAATAATTTGTACTCTTTAAGATCTCAGAGTTTTTATATCCCCCTTCTAAAAGGACAAAAGTAGTTAATGAGTAAAACAGGTATTGATGCTTCTTGAAAGTGGGCTATTAGAATTGTTATTTTCTTACTAGCGATTTCTTTATGAAAAGGAGATTATAAAGTGTCTTCATCACAACTTTTTGGAAGTTAAAACAAGATGAAAAGACAAAATTTTCAACAGAGATCAGACTCCAGCATCTCCTACTGGAAACATAGCTAGTCCCAATTCTAGGAGCACTATTTTTTTAAAGCTTCCCCAAATAATTAATAATTCATATGAATTAGATGAATATTAATTAGAATTAGTCAAATGCATAAAGACACAGCAATCAATTGTCATTTCAAGTTGCAAAAATGAATTTTTGTCTTAAATATATTCTAAAAGTGTCGGTTAATTTTTACAGTGGTATAATGATTTTAAACCCTTATGGTGAGGGATTGTTTCGCTTGCAGTGTCTAGCATATTTTAATCCCAGATGGAACCAGGTGAATAACAGTAATGCTAACACAAGAAAGAAAATATATTAACAAACTTTTTTAGTTCTCTTGTTTCTTTAAGCCCTGCAAAAACTGTCCTATTTTTTCATGAGAAGAGGAAATATTTTTCATCACTCATAACTATACATAATGCTTACAAGTGAATCACAGACATTTGTCTATTTCTTTTTAAACAGTTTTGATATGAACGTGTTTTGCCTCTAAAATTACCAAAACTAAAAAAAAAAGAGAAAAAAAACCTACAGCAAATCTCAAACTCTTACCCTAATACACATTTTCACACTGCATTAATGAAACAAATGTAAAAAAAAAATATTAAAAAAAATTCATATTCTGTATTTAAAAGGCGACTGTCTGTGTGGAACCATCCATCAGACTAGAATCTGCTTGTGCCAAATGAAATGTCGAACAAGGTTTGCAACGTCCAGAGAATAAGATGAAATGCAGTCCAAACCAGAATCCTTAATAAGCTAGACTATGCTTACAGTGATCTTACCAGCCTACACATAAAAAATGCTTTTGCTTATTTTAGACAGTTTTCAGATCTTGATCCATTGATTTAATTTCCTTTCAACATTGATTACTTCCATTCCTTAATAGGAATGGAAATCACACCCTGGATTATTATTCTGGCTTTCAGGTTGTGCTAGCCCAACGCTCCAGATCTTTGCTAAAAGATGGGTTTGTGCTGTCGACTCAGCCTGTGCAGTTTCACAGTCAAAACAAGAAAAACTTTTTGATGAATTATACCTGGTGTATAGCTTCAATTTAATCCATGGAGGTTTAGGGATTGCATTTCCCTGCTGGTCCTTGTGCGTTAAGTAGCAGGTGATAGATGGGCTGTTAACACACGGCGTAAGCAGTGGCGACGGGTCTGTTCATAACAGAGAACGGGGATGGCCCTCCAACTTTTGATCCAGTGCTCTCCACTTGTGCATCACTGCCCCACGAGCAGGGCTCCGAGTAGGAACAGCGGGCCCCCTCGCACGCTGCCGTCATTTTTTTCTCCCTTAGCTGCTGCACTTCAGAAGAAAAGCAGCTGTAGCTCTGGCACATGGCACAACTGAGAGAGGCAAAGAAAAGGCAGCCCCAGCCTGGCCAGCTTCACCCCGAGCTCTCAGGTGCAGATCTTGCTCCTGGCCACTTTATCTCTGACTCTTTGCAGTCTGCTTCCTCCTCCCCGCGTGCCTCTCACCAAAGGAGCGGCGATATTTCTTTGCCAGGCAGGCAATTACTGCTTTCAGCCACGTGGCTTTCTCCCAGCTATCGACTGCGTTACCTTCAAAACAGGATAGGGTTAGAAAATTTATGGACCGAGTTTAGGCTCAGTCTTCCTTTCCCCACATAAGCCTTAACAACCAGAGAGCGTTTCTCAGGTTAATGACAAAGAGCTCCACTTAGAGCAATTGCTCAAAATGTGCTCCTGAAGACTTCATTTGACAGCCTATATCACAAAATTAGAGTATTTATCTTGATCACTGCCTAGAAAGAATGGTTCCCGGTTGTAAATATAAAGCATTTCCCTATTTTTTCCAGAGAGTTTGTGATTTAATCCACCCTTACCTCCATTCCTTCTGTAATCAATGTTAGAAATAGTATCTGAAGCAGACAAATGATATTTCTTGCGTTCATTTGCTCAACTGACCGTCAAGAAAAGTTGTTCTCAGCTGGTAATGTAAGGAAAATATTACTGTACCTAGAAGACAGAAAATATGACCAGATAGCAGACAGAAGGTACTGCTTTTTAAAGGCATCTGCTCCTCAAAAGACATTTCAAGAGTTTAATGCTTTAAAAATCTCAGTAATGCAGTGACGTCTGACCTATGTGGTTCCCATCACTTGACATACCACAGTATGAAATATAACAGCAAATGACGAAGTATAGTGCTGAGTAGAAAAGACAACCCATGTGCTGTAGAAAGAGTCTGGAGCTTTTTGGCTGAGTTCGTTAACTCCATCCTATTACAAGCTTTTTAATCAGCACCTGGTTGTTACAAAGGCAGAATGTGCATGGAGTCTGATGGCCACTTTCTACTAACTGACCAAACCCCCAAACTTACAAGCTTGCAGTGTTTTCACATATAATAAATTCTCATACTGATCTCAGTAGTGGTCATGCTGTCCAGCCATACAGATATATTTAAGAACAACTTAGAAGTTATTAGCATTTTTGGTATGAATATTTTAATTTCTGCCTTCCTTATTATTTTACATATTCCTTCAGTATAGGAAAAACTTCCTAAATACAGTTTTCAAGCAAATTTTTTTCTAAAGTGACTTGTAACAAATATGAACATGGTATTTGATATCTGTTTTAAATGAGCTTTTTTGTTTACTGAAAAGATGTAGCACTGGTAGCCCTGGAGGGATATTCCCTACAAAAGAGACAGTCCTCTGAAAACATTTCACTCAAGGTCCTCTTCTGAGATAGGCAACAAAGATTTTTTATTTTTTTTTTCCTTTCATTGGGAAATAACTCTTAACCACAACATCATCTCACAGAGCACCTCAGACTTTAAACCAGCTTCAGTGACATCAAATCTTGAGAAGTAACAGCTAGACCAGAGTTGAAGCAATGATTGAGAGTGACAGTTTCTACATCCCATCACCAAATCCCTTCAGGTCAGCATTTGCGAGCTTATGTCCTGAACCATCTGCTGTAGAAGACAAGCCTACTCACTTATTCTCCCGCTCCAAAGGAAGGGGGCACCCCAAGATGGGTCTTAGCAGCCAGCACTGCCCTGCCCTGGAAAAGCCACAAAAAACTCCACGTTCACCTAAAAGGTGATGAGTAAAGCTGCCTGTTCAATGGCAGCAGTAGGAACCGTGTGCCACAGTCATCCTCAGTCTCAAATTTTTACCGCATGCTTGCAGAGGACAGCTCAGCTGTGGTGCACTGCCTGCTCTTCCAGAAGGGAAGGCTTTAATCCTATTATCCCGTGGAGCCAGCTACTTTCTGGCAAGTCATTACAGTGTTCTCTGTGATTAGCAATCTCCTTCTCCACTGAGCCTGCGTGCTCTCCCTAAGGCAAAACAAAGACTTTCTCTCTCAGGATTTCTCATGTCATAAAAAATAGAGCTGAAAACACGGTACTCAGTCATTTTGTGCATTCGGGTAGTGTTCTGTGCAGCGTGTTTGAGCCCTTTGCACAAGGCAATTTCCAACTCTAAGGCATCTGTTCCTCAAGTAATGGATCTAATTGAAAAAAAAGTTTCTCCTTTAATCTTTACAAGGACATATGAGTACATTCTTCCTCTAGAAAATAAAAGTTAATGGCTCTCTCTTTTCAGAGGTACATTTGATTATTCATTTTATATGTTTGAAAAGGGTTGTGTGCACAGTCTGAGATGTAATATTTGATTTCTAGGCCCCTGTCAGAAACAGCAGTTAAGATCATTAGACATTTTCATTCAATAAAGAAGGCTAAAAAGGGATAGCCTTAATGGACAGCCTGTCACATTTTATCCATCTTAAAAAAATACGTCTCATAGTAAACACAGAGCCTCTAAAATGCAACAAGATGCCTCACTGGCCTTAGCTTTCCTTTCTACAGACACTATTCATGGTACCTTAAAAAGTGAAATTTTAGCCTCAGAACACCTGCCAAGAGAAGAGAACAAAATAATACGAAGGAAGACTGTGTAAAGGGACTCAAAAGCCTCAAATCCCCAAGAGCGCTATTATTAGCTGAGAGATTTAGATTTCATTTCTGCTAAAAAAATTTTAGACATTAGGGACACTTCATCATTAGCAACAGAGCAGAAAAAATGTACTGACTTTTACCATATATCGTATTTCAAACAAAACAGACACTTTAACCAAAAACTGTTCTAAAATTAGAAGTACAAATCAATAGAGTCAAGACAGATTACTGGCGAGTTTGCCAATTTGTGTCTCAGAGGAAAAGTAAAATTTTAACCTTTCCTAATAATAGTCATTTCTCATGAAGAAGCTGGGTTGGCCAAGCAGGTCTCCCAAAATTAAGTAGGTTGAAGCATGAGAGGAGACAGACCATGGTATGGCTAAAGGTTCTTCTATAAATGACTGGAACATTTTTTTATTTTTTTTGGGGGGGGACACAGACGGACACGGACGACACACAACATTTCAATGAAAATAGCAGAAACTAAGAAATAAGTTGGTGGGGAAGTGTCTGTTTCTTTTCACTTTTTCTATTTAAGTTTTCCCCTCATAGAAAAGAAGCATGTAGAAAAAGAAAGAATATGGCTAAGTGCCAACCTAAGTGCCAAAAATGTTTAAGTTCTAAATAGCTGAAAATGGTTTCATGGGAAAAAAAAAAAAATGCCAACCACCACCAAACCCCCACCACTAGTTGGTGCAACTTACCTTGTCGTGGTGTGGTGGCTTGCGTGCCTTGTCGGGCCAGACTAAAATGTTGCACCCTGGCCCTCCAGGCTGGGGGTTTTGCTTTGGGCTAACAACCCAATCATGTAAAAAACAAAATCTGTTACAGAAATTGCAACAACACTATCCCACCGGGTTCGGTGGCATAGTGTTGTTGAAGCCCTATGCTCCTCGAGGAGTAACAAGGACCAAACAACAACAACAACCACCAACCCCCCCCCAAAACCCCCAGGGTTTGATAAAAGTTGTGTCCCTTCTGTAGCTCTACTTACATGGAATCCAGCAGCGTTTCTAACACTTACAGTGACCGCTCATGTGAAAAGTACCTACATCGTGGGCCACGGGCTTCCTTTCTCGCCAGGAAGCCATCCGAAGGGAGTTAACAGGAATACCAGGAGGAGGGTGAGGACAGGGGAATAGTTCCAGGGGTAGCAGGACTAGCAAAGCTTTATCCTGCAGTCTCTGCTTCACTGAGAGCACTAGCAGGGTCTCCCCTCTCTTTCTAGCCCTATATTTTGGCTTGACCTGTAATTTTTTCACTTCTGTCCAGTGAGGGTGAAATCAGACAACTGTTTTAAAAGTGATTTGAGAGAGCGAGCAATTGCAGGAAACAGACACAGGCAGCATAATAAGTTGTCTTTCTTTAGGAAATCGGACTATAAAAAACTATATGGATGGTGAACGACGGTACATTTTCTGCAAACCAGAAGGCTGTGAGACACCAATAACTGCTTATATATGGAGCTTTGAAATGAAAATGCACAAGGAAAAGTTTGAAAGCTAATGAAACATTTTCCAAACTACCTACAAAGAATTTTATAAAAGAATTCACATTATTCTGACACTCCATCTTGCTCACAGCAACTTTAAATTGAATACATGGGGAAAAAAAAAAAAAGTAATTTAATTGTTTAACACCAACTACTCCGTAGCCAGAAGCAAGGAGGACACACATGTAAGGGGTTGAGCTACAAGGGTCGTAGGCTCAAGCTTGTGTTCTCTTCCTGGCCTTGACGTTGTCCTGTAGCACGATCTTCAACCAATGGCACTTTTCAGTGCCTCTCTCTGTCCCCTTAACCTTCCTGACCATTTAGACTGTGAAGTACCATGATGCTCAAGTTACAGGCACACTTCAGGATTTGTGCTATATTTGCTGTCTCTCATCCTTCCTTCTAGTTGGGCAGTGTTTTCAACAGAGATACACATCTCTGTAAATCTTGAAGTCCTCCTTAGATTTCCATGCTTTAGCGGAAAAAAGAATTAAAAGGCTGAAAGACATTACAAATAGTTATTTTACATGAAAGTAAAAGTGATGAATAATTCAAAAGCAGAATTCAAGCAGTGGTCGTACTCTGGTTGCACTTAGTAATAGCTAGGAATAACAGTGATCAGCAAGAGTCTTTGAAAATGCCTGTAGGGTTTTTTCTCCTTCAATCCTATAACACTTACATTCACATTTTATTTTCTATTCTCTGCATTCTACTTTTTATTTAATTTGGGCTTGGGCTAGAACATGTTTCTCTGGCCTTCTGCTTGGGAGATGCATCTTGAGGAAATAACAGGATTGTCATGTTCTTTTTCTTCATGTTTTCATTTTAAGGTATTCCTCAAGCTTTATCTACTATTCCTTTTTTCTGTCTAGTGCTTTCTTCCATTCTCTGCCCTTCTCACAGCGAGAAGGAAAAACTGATTTATTCCAGAAGAGTTATCAAATAGGTGCAAACCTAGGCATCAATATGGTGAAGCTGAATAAAAAAGCTACCGTGTACTTTAAAAGGGAGACATTAGCTGCAAGGTAATGAAGGATACTTCATTGGTAATAAGATACCTACTCCTGGGACCTCAAGCGTATAACAAAAGCTAAAGGATAGAGAGCCCTATAACAGATGGATATATAGGACAGGACTACAGCATAGCTCAGTCTCTGATGGGTCACTTTAATCAAACCTGACTTATGGAAATAAAGTGCTTAAATGCCTGGACAAGTGTTGCTAGCATCATGGAATAAAGAGAGGAGAGGGTCTGAAAACAGAGGCTATGGAAGGAGCTTGTTGAATAAAACAGCCAGGCCACAGGAATTCAAGGCAGGATGCCAAGCTAGGATAAGCCCCTTCCCTACAAAGCTTTATACCAGTCATATCACCAGCTGTTAATAAGAAAAAAAGAGTAAGGGGCAGTTTCTACAATATAGGCCACTTCCGTGGCTAAGATCCTCTATAACATGATGCTTTTCCTCTCTCTTTCGGCTTGATTTGCTAAATAAATGATTAATTGGACTGTGAAACATGGCAGAAGGATATTAAAGGCTGTTAGCATGTGAAATGAGCTGTTTGCTGGTGTAGTTCTAACCCTGTGTAGTGCAAATCTATGTAATTCATATGGGACTTATGGATAATTAGTCCTCAGTGCTGCCAGAAGTCTCTGATGTGTGTGAAATTAGACAAACTTTCAATAAGCTTTCTTCTGCCACTCCCCTCCCAGTCACGTCAATATGTTCCACTTATACACGTATAGATATATGTTGCAAGGTTAAAAGCTAGTCCAAAGGCAGACATAAGTAAGGCAGCACCCAAACATCTTCCTGTACTGCTGGTTAGTAGCGTGGCTCTGCCCTGAGCTCCACTTTCCACATTCTGCTGGGAAAAGCTCTGGAGACCTGCTGACAGATTGTGCTGCACACAGCTTATCCAGACCAAATGGAGAACACTTAAATTTCTCACAAAGGCACCAAACACGAATGAACTTTGTCTTTGAGGGCACTCTGCTGCTTGGCATATGTCTAGCAAAGCTTACACTTTCACACTACAGCTGCATCTGAGTTTAGTTTTGGGATCAAGCTAAGACTCACCCAGCGAAGCAGCAGAAGAAACAACAGTAGAGCTCCATGCGTCCCCTTTCACAGCTCTGAATGTGGCGAGGCATGGGAGCCGTGCCTGGGCCCAAGGGTATCCAGACTCGAAACCTTCACTTGGTTCCTGGCTACCCAGGTTTCCCTTTTCTTCCTTTCTTTCTGAGGCCAAGGCAGGCTGGAAGCCAGCAGTGCTCCGCAAAATCTGGATAGCACTTTGCACTTTTTTTGTAACAACTGCTTTAGTGCTTCATAAACTTCTGTTCAGATTAAAAAGAAAATGAAAAATGAGATTAGTGAATAAAATGGCAATTTTTCTGTAGGATTATTTTCTTTCTAGCTTCTTTAGCCCAGGGAATTGCTCTTTGCCAGAGGACGCTCACTCTTCAGCTCCAGTTCTGTACTGTGAGAATAATACTCATTCAGACTAAAATAAAAGTTTACATTTTCTAGACTGTGGAAAAATCTATGTGAAAAATATTCCTGCTGATAAATTCTGTTGCTATGCCAGCAAGGGAGACCACACTACAGCTCTTCACATTCTACCATCTACCAACAATACTTTATGGCTTTATTGCAATCCACAAAGCTCTCGGGTCTCTACAGAGTCAAGTCGATAAGAAGCCATGCAGATGTACATGCTGTTCCAAAACTTTCCGTTTGCCCTGCAGTCCAAATATATAATAACTCCCTGAAGTCCCTTGGAATCCATAAACTGCT
This sequence comes from Aramus guarauna, assembly GCA_013400195.1. NCBI lineage: Eukaryota > Metazoa > Chordata > Aves > Gruiformes > Aramidae > Aramus > Aramus guarauna. Next base: position 824,796 of record VXBL01001518.1, on the reverse strand, counting down.
CACTGTATAGACAGTGCTGTTTTACCTTTTGCGGGGTAGTATCTTGCAGTCTACTAAGTCTTTGAGAATTCAGAGTATAAAAGCCTCAAAACCTAAACTGCTAACAGGGAAAACATGGTGATAAACTCAAACAGAATACAGATACAGATTTATGTGAACCAAAAGCATCTTACAAGATATTGAGCAAGAATGAGGCCATGGCAAATTACAAAGGTTCTACAGTCTGAAAAGCAAAGAGGAAAGCAGTTTTCTTTGTGAAGTCAGCTAAAGAACTAACAACACAGCTTGTTTCACACTAACCTCTCTGGTTTCCATTTCACATTCTTTTTGTTGATATATGTGTGTATGCGTGTGTATATATGTATATACGCATACACACATTGGTGAAAGCACTGAGATTTGCCAGATTCAGTTGGACAATGTTTACTTTATCCCTCTACTCTCTTGCACTGTGTAAACATTTGCTATTGGAATATCTGGAAGGGAAATTTCCAAAAGACAGTAATGTGTCAGAGTGACACATGAGTCAACAAAACTTTGCAATCCCTAACATTGATAGACATTGTGTAGTATGTCTAAGGAAGAAAAGGCATCAGAAATGCCTCATCGTACATGATCTTTTTACTTACCTGAGTTTGAAGAAAATGAGAATAAAGAAAAGCACGACTGAGAAAAGAGAAAGATTTCAACTGAATTTGTAGCCTGTTGGAGATCCTAATTGCCCTAAGGGCTGCTTTATCCTTTCCTCTTGGCATCAGTAATCACATGGCTGCATGGGTCAGGTCTTGCATTCTATAATTTGCAATATGGTGTATTTAGCAGCTACACAGCACTGTGCTGCTACCACGCTGTACAATTTATGGAGTCTACCACCATCTACAAGATGCCCATTCATACATCTCTCTTGCTTATCACTTTCCTTTTTATTAGGGTGCACTGGGCTTTTTTTCATTAGAGGTGATATATTTTAGCACTTGTGATAGTAGTAGGTAATTATATATTTCTTTCTTCCCCTCTCCTGGAATGCAGCTGCTTTGGGAGTTAGTTCCTTTGCCTGAAGTTGCAAAATTTAGTATAATTCACATTCTTGACATTCTGTTGGGAATATAAGCTGTGAATCTTACCCTGTATGTGACAGAAATACAGATTTGCTGAGCTATAGAGTCATCAGAGTAAATCCAAAGTTGCACCATTCCACTAATCTATCATATTGCTTTAGTCCCTTTACTTTGGTTGAAAATTATTCCTTCTAACTTTTAACTTGTAAGGGTAGTGTGCGCAGTGAGTTACTGGAGAACACCTTACAGGAGGGATTATCCAAAAGTAACCAACACACACTCTTGTGTTCATGCCAGTCATCTCTGTTCTACGTTCCCTGCAGCTCATCTGCAAGCATTAAGCTTGTACGGTAGGTTAATGCAAGCATTCACCCAGCTAAGTTCAGCTTCTGCTAGCCACGTAGCTGCTGCAGACCGATTCAGCTAGAAAACTTGCCCAGGAAGCTAAACAAATATTCAGGCAGCGAGCCCACACTGAGCTCCAGTCTGCCACAGCTATGTTGAGAGCGGTATTTGTCTAGTTTAAAGCTAGTTTCTTTGTCTGCAGGTTAGATGCAGTCACAGCAGCGTTGCTGGTGTTCTCAGGGACGTATGGAGCAGCACATACAGGCACTGTAGGGCAGCACCTGCATGACCCCAGCGGGGACTCCCAGTCTCAGGCAACCATGCAGTAGATGTCTGTCTAGTTGGGGAAGAGTCACACAACATCTACTCCACGCCTGCGGCACAGGTCACAGAACTGCACCATAAAGGTGCCATAGTAAAAGACATAATGTACATCATGAAAGGAACAGGAGAGGTCAAGGGAAATCACACCTAGAGCTTAATAACTAGAACTAATAAGTGACTTTAGGTGGTGAACATGCGGAGAGGGAGGCGGAAACCTACAGTGAAACTTAGCAGCCTGATCTGGACTGTCCCCACCTTGATTGAAGAAAATTACTTGAAATAAAGAACAGGTTCTTACTTACAAATGAGAGTACAGGTTACTATGAAAGAAATTTGAGTTTGATGTCTAGCTTCTTAGTTCCTGGGGCTGAAAGTGTTTGACAATTTTCTGGGAAATTGCATCCACATCTCTCTGCCAAGACAATCTGGGATGGAGCAAAACCTTGATGAGACTCAGGACCTCCATTTATTTCAGTCTTGAGTGCAGTTATATTTAGCATAGATAAACTATCTTAAAAATAATAATAAAAAAAATCTCTAAACTACATACAAAAGAAAGTTTGTGCCCATATGAGTGATCCTGTGTCATAACAGCTCAGGCTTTGCTCCGAGTCTTAATGAAGCTCATGTGATAACAGTTATAAATGGGAACTGTGCAGAGCAAGTGACATAGTGTATCTGAGAAGGAGTTATAAAAAAGTATGCTAATTCTGAAAATAAGATTCTTGGAAGGAAATTTGAATATGTTGATGGCACTCTACAGAAAGCAATATATTCCTCCACAAAGACCTTGCTGTTGCCAAGAACCTCTTTTTACCCATCTTAAATGATTACTTTATCTAAATGCAGAACTGGTATGTGTTTTTACAAAAGAAAGAAAATTCTCTCTTAGCAGTGCTCACATGCTCTTGGGGATGTACAATCTTTAATCAGCCATTATGTTATACAGCTTTTCAGATGTCTCTATCTCCCAAATTCTGATGACTGAAACAAGTTTAGAACAAGAACAGCTATAATTGTAAAGACTTGTGCCTTTTTGAAAAAGCATGGCTAATGACAAGGTTTTTTAAATGAGTTTCTCAATACTCTGTATCCTCTAGAGGGCTGGTGGGAGGAAGGGATTACCTGTGTTCCTGGTTGCTCCCTTTAGTTCCTCATTCTAATTCTGAAATCTCTTCTAAACCTTTCTGAACTAGCTGTTGTAGGAGAGAGAGAACTGAAGCCCTTTGTGCATTTATCAGTTGCATTTTAACCTATTTGCAAAAATAAATCGTAGAATGGTTTGGGTTGGAAGGCACCTCAAAGATCACCTAGTTCCAACCTCCCTGCAATGGGCAGGGACACCCTCCACTAGACCACGTTGCCCAAAGCCCCATCCAACCTGGCCTTGAACACTTCCAGGGAGGGGGCATCCACAGCTCTCTGGGCAACATGTTCCCATTCCTCACCACCATCACATATTTCTTCTCAATATCTAGTCTAAATCTACCCACCTTCAGCTTAAGGCTATTACCCCTTGTCCCGTCACTACATGCCCTTGTAAACATTCCCTCCCCAGCTTTCCTGTAGGCCCCTTTAGGTACTGGAAGGTTGCTGTAAGGTCTCCCCAGAGCCTTCCCCAGGCTGAACAACCCCAAGTCTCTCAGCCTGTCTTCATAGGAGAGGTGCTCCAACCCTCTGATCATCTCCGTGGCCCTCCTCTGAACTCGCTCCAACAGCTCAAAGTCTGTCTTATGTTGGGGCCCCCGGAGCTGGACACGGGTACTCCAGGTGGGGTCTCACGAGAGCAGAGTAGAGAGGCAGAATCACCTCCCTCGACCCTCTGGTCATGCTGCTTTTGATGGAGCCCAGGATACCATTGGCTTTCTGGGCTGCAAGTGCACACTGCCAGCTCACGTTGAGCCTTTCATCAGCCAACACCCTCAAGTCCTTCTTCTGCTCCTCCCAATCCATTCTCTGCCCAGCCTGTAGTGGTGCTTGGGATTGCCCTGATCCACATGCAGGACCTTGCACTTGGCCTTGGTGAACTTCATGCGGTTTGCACAGGCCCGTCTCTCAAGCCTGTCAAGGTCCCTCTGGATGGCATCCCTTCCCTCCAGCATGTCAACCACATCACACAGCTTGGTGTTGTCAGCAAACCTGCTGAGGGTGCACTCAATAGTTGCACCCTCAGTTGGTTGGGTTTTATATGAAAATGGAATACCTTTCATTATTCATCTGAATCTCTTTCTAAAGCGTTGTTCTAGTGTTTCATACTACCTACAGATTGTGTTCTTCAACTTCTTTTCTCCTCCGAGAGCTATGATTCCTCACTGAACTATGTGTCTATGCAATGGCCAAGATTCCTTATCAAGAGGAGACTACAATGTGCAACCACAGATTTAATTCATCCAATACCAGCTGTACAAAATCTCACCAATCCATTTCAAGATGGAAATAGAGCTGTTTTCATTCAAAATATTACATTGGTTATTTCCTGTGGTTTTCATTAACACAATCCAAATTTTCTCATTGTTCATATGCCAGCTGAGATATCGTGTGATCAAGTTGTTCAGTATGGATGCTGTGATATGTAATCTAATTCATGTGATATGATTTGGTTCTTTCATAAACAACTACAAACCCTTAAACATACTGGAGATCAATGACTAATAATTGTTAACAAACTAAAGCACAGGTCTAATTGATGTAGTAGTTAAAATTATGGTAGCATCTTATACCTCTCTATTCCAGGGCTTCCAAATTTGTGGAGTTGAACCAGGGTCAGTACTTTACCCCTGGAGACGTTAATTTATACAGTGCTGAGAAAGTGAAATATAAAATCATTAAAAAAATCCAGCAATCAATACAAAACCCAACAACAATCTTGCTAATTTCTTTAGTTGCTTTAGCAGCTAACATATTTCTGCCAGAAATGAAGCCTCCCCCGCGTTTTCCCCGTGAAGATACTGATAATTAATGTCAGAGCGACACAGAGAACATGCATTTCTATTACCTAAAATATTTGACCAGAAATACTTCCTGCTCTTTTTTAACTCAATAAACATCAGAAAAAAACATATTGGATTTCTTACTTTTATACAATTCAAATGAAGATGAAGAATAACATAAACTGCAAACAGGGAGTGGGGAATAATCCCACCACATCAATTAAATTGACAATGTATGGAAAAATATTAGTGAATTCACTACGTATTTCATTTTACAACCATTTCAGCTTGAATAGTATAACTGGGAAAGCTTCTTATGTCTACAAGAGGTTTTTCCAGAAGAGAACATTTATTATAGTTGTCTTGGCAACATGAGCTCTCTGGAAATATAAATCAGAGCTTAAGAAGGTTTTATTTTTAAACTCTAAAATAAAACAGATGAAAAATAAGGCAACTAGGTGAGCAGAACTTTATGATCTGGTCACTGTGAAATGCATGAAATGACCAGATCCATTGCACGTTAAAGTATCCCACCTTGCTTCATGCTGATGAAGCTCTGAGTGAAGTACAGTCTTAAACAGGAGCCAGGAGCAGCGCACCGAGAAAGATGTAAGGAAGCTGCATGGAGCTCACGTTAAAACATCAAACAAGGCAGTAGGCTTAGAGGAACAGGACTCCTGACAAAGTTAGAAGGAATTCAGAGTACAAAATAGAAGACTAAAGGAACTCATGATTGTGATTTTTCAAAACCTTCATTGTTGTTATATGAAGAAGAGTTAGTAATTGTTCCACATGGCCATGGGGATCCCAGCCTTGTGAAGCAATGCAGGGAAAGACTAAAAAATTTAACTTAAATGGAGCAAAATTTTAAGCTGTTAATTAATGAATGTTTTAAACAATGTAATGTTACCTAGAAAACCTCTTAATATCATTAGCAATTTTTAAGCACAGAATAGACAAGAGATTTTAATTATTTGTTCTTGTACAGTTACAAAGAAATTGCTTCAAAGGTTTACAAAAATATAAAATATTCTATTCCACCACTTTTTTTTTTACTGGAAAAACCAGCACTCCCTCCCTCTCATACACTGGCTGAGCCTAGCACAAAGCTGGGTGTTTACAGTGCTGCCATCCGCGTGACGGACGGGCTTGGACAGAGCTCCCCCTGAGCAGGCACGCAGCCTGTCCTAGAGAAGTCGCTGCTGCCATCGTTGCATTCACATCAACGTTTATTGAGAATCTCAAATTTCAGATCAGGAATCAAAGTGTAATAACCTTTCTTCTCTTGTTATTTTAACTAAAAGGCTTGTCTAGCAGCAATCGCAAAGGGAGAGCAGAGATGATGTGTGACCCTGAGGAAATAGCTTAGCCTTCAAGAGCTGCTCCTGCTCCTGTCACTCGTTTTGATCCAATATCACGTCGGAAATATGTTATGAAATTCAAAGAGGTAGCTGAAACATTTCTAGCTAAACAGCATGTAAAGCTAATTTCAACAGGAGACAGAGAAGAAAGTACTGAACTAGCTGAAAGACAAATTCACTAATCAGTGATTTCAGCCTGGATCCAGAAGTCAAGTAAATTTTGTCTGCACTTTCCCAAGACCCCAGCGGTGGCATGTCAAGATCTTATTTTCTGTTTATCTTTTGGACAGCAGCTATAGTACATTTCTAGCTTGGCACCAGTCTAGCAAGGCCAAATACATTTCTTTGTTCAGCCAGCAATCACTAGTAAAATGACCCAGGAAATAATCAGTCAAAACTAACCTGACACCAACCAGAAATCAACCAGAGTGGACAGGATAAATGCCATTTTTGTGATCTTATTGATGCTGTTGCATTTAAAAATAAACTGTGACCTAAAAGGAAACAAAAAGGGTAGTAAAAACCTGAAGTTACTCTAACTCAGTGTGAATTTCAAAAATTTCACTCGCACTTTTTTCAGAATTTTTGTCCTTTCCTGATCTCATAAACTAATCTCATTATAGCCAATGTTCCCAAAACACTCCCAAGGACATTAATAGATGAAACTTAACACAGCAGCAGCATGTCTGGATAGAAATCGCTCAATGACCCAGTAAGACATTTCTGTTCTGTTGCAAAGAAAGGCTCAAAACCTTCTGATCTTCAGAAACTCTTGTTTCTGTAAAGGTTAAAAATAAATAAATAAATACCCGTGTCTTCCTGCACTTTATTGTTCTTTCTCCTTTACCACATGTTAACCAAGGATGTAATAAATCACCTCTATGCAGTAGGGCAGACATGCAATGCACGTGTGTGATCTTGAAACTTGCTTTTGTCTTCATTTCAGATAATACCAGCTACGGGAAGCGTTTTGAGTTTTCACTTGCGCTAGACTTCACACAGTACTGCTGCGCAGAGAGAAAACCGCTCCCAGGTACAATCCACTCGGCAGAACAAAGTCAAAGTATAAAGAGGCAAATGGCATAAGGGCACTTACTGAAGTGCTGTAAGGCAAGAAAGGGTTCTCTTACTTGAAAATATTTTTTCAGGAAGCTGGTGTACTTTAAGATCTTGCCCCGATGTAAGTCTGACCATTGCCTGCTCACTGGTTAAGAGTTTGCCTTGACTAAACTTGTTAAATTTAATCTTTCTTGAGGTAGCTGTTATCTTTCATTCTTCTGTGCTACCCATTACTAAAGTATCGGTGGAACTTAAAGTCCGCAGTGCACTTGTCTTCAATGCATCCTAGTGAAACAAACAAAAGTACCATTTTCCCCATTTTATTGATGGGTAACAGAGACAAAAGGCACTTAAGCTTGTACCTAGGATCTCAGGAAAACTGGCAGAGTGAGGAAAAGAGCTCCACTCTTCCAAATTTCAATCCACCACATGAAATTTCACTGCATAAAAGGCTTTTTCTCTATTTTTTTCTCTTATTTACTACACCAATTTACAGTCTGTGAGCAACTCTTAGACAGCAACAGTAGAAGAGCAGGAGAAATGAAACCCAAAATATGTTTAGAGTTTCTTGATATCTAAGAACCTTCCTCCTTATTTGTATGGGGATGGTTTGCAGTGCCAGCAAAATTTCATTATGTTGAATCAAATGGGACTGAGTTTGACGCAGGTGTTTGACTAGCTTCAGTACCTTATCCCCTGTGATTTGGTGCATCTCTGAGATGATCCTATTTAACTTCAAAGAAGAGCAAATTGGCTACTTGTGGCTGGATCATGCAGATATTTTCAAACAAGCTGTGAGGCTTTGCTTTGTTTCTCATTTCCAAGGTGGAAAAGCGTACACTTAAATGATAGAAGAAGGAAAATTATGTTTAACTTGTAGTTGGAGAAGAGAGATGCTGAATTTTTCACAATTGCCTGCAATAATGTGTTTTCAAAAGATTCCAGTCTAAAAGCTGCTCTTTCACTTGCCATATTGTCCCCAGAGACAGGTTTTGCTCATGTCAAGGTTGAGCGATCTCAATATCCGAAATGGCAGCATGATGACAAGCACAGAAGAGAATGAGAAATAAAAGTACTCGCTCTCTATTTCAATCTCTTTTCATTTGATGCTTGCTACTGATGCCACTGCAGCCGAAAGCATTCTATTTCTGGTGCAGAACCTCTAGCTGGAGACTCAGAGCGGGTAGTTTTAAGAAAAAAGTAAAGTTGTTCACTGTTCTTCTGATTGTCAAGAGATACTTCTGCTGTACTAATGGAATCCAGTGTGAGCTTGTTGGAGAATTTTCCATGCACGGGAAGATACAGCAACTACCAAAAGAACTTTAGCTTTCTTTACTGCAAACTGTAGTCTAGCTGTTATTTTATCTCATTTTATCTCGTAGTCACAGTAGTAAAACAAATTAATACTAACACATAATTGAGATATTTTAAGGATGAGTCCGTAGAAAAGACCATGAGGTAAGTGGATATGTTGCTACTTTGCCATCACAATAAGGTCACGTTAAAAGGTGCAGTCAATGTTGTAAGGAAAAAATAAATCCTAAACAATTTTTCATTTTGCTTGCCTATTGGAGAAGGTCACCATGAAATAGGCAATTTCTATTATAAATTGATTTTGGACAGGTCTGTTGGCTGATCTGCCTCAGCACAGGTGGTAAGACCCACAGAATGGAAGCAAGACAACATTCCCCTGTCCAGTCTTGCTACAGCCTTTTCTTAAAAACTACACCATTAGCAAACTTCGAGGCATAAGGAAGTCACACCAAAGTTTTGGTCATAAGAGCCAAAGCAGGAGTGGGCTCCTGTGGGGATTGCACAGAATTAGTAAAATAAGAACATACCATATTAAGGTTAACATGAAACCTTGTTTCCCTACACAGCTACAGTGAGCTGGCACAGCTTGGTCGAAATAGGTTATGCTGCTACAACTCTACTACATATTCGTGCAGGAGTGGATTTCAAGCGTTCACATCAAACTAAGCTCTTCAAACCTGTTATAGATCCTGCTTCTCAGTGTGGTTAATTAATGGGGGGGTGGGGGGAATCTAACTTTTTACCCTCAGTCATTTTGGTTGCAAAGACATTAATAAAAAAATGTCACAGAAAATATATTTAATGCTAAGATACTCCTCTCTCTCTCCCGACTCTATCAGAATTAGTCTTGCTCCACCTAGTTTATGGAGTTAATGTTCATACAGCCTGTAGTCCTGACAAACAGCTCGATAGTTAAATATTTGAGAGAATCATTATGAAAAGTTGAAAATTGTAACCATCATTGTTCTCGATCCTTTAGTGGTGGCGTCTAATGATGCCACAAGAAGACTGCCTTTCTTGATTTTGGAAGAATGCAGGATCACACCTACTGGGAATAATGTTTTCCTGTTAGTTATACTATGCTTTATATAGCATGAAATGAGGGCTCTTTAATGCTCTGTAAAACAAGGGCATCTTTGAATGTGAAATGAACTCAAAATTAAAAATAAAATATTAAAATCTTAACAGCATTCCACACTTCTAATATATTCTAAATATATTGTAAACTATGCAACATTTACCCCTTAGGTTCTAATATATATTATTTTCTGATACATTCTAAACACAGTTAAGACATATCTATAGCTCATAATGGGAAACTTTGCTCACCAGATATGATTCTGCCTTGATAAAACCACATATGCTACTATGCATAGAAACCTCTTGTTAAAATACTGTTGTAATAATCATGTACACACACACAAAAAAAAAACCCATTAGCATTAGTGCTTTTCTCATTACAGCTAATGGCAAAACCTCATTGATTACAACAGGAGCTCTTTTCAGAGAGCATTTCTGCTTACTTTTACTGCAGGCCAAATTATACCTCTGTAATCTCTGGAACCCTTAGTATTTTCCATTGCCACATCAACAGCTGCTAGCGAGTGCTCAGCCTTGTTCCACGTGCACGAGTCTCTGCCCATGTCCCCGGCCGGCTCGCTCCACGAGGTCACATCTGAAATACACACGCTCCACTGTACGAATTGTCATTTCCCTCCCATCTCATAACTCATCTCGGATTTATACCGACGCAAACGAAAGATGCACTAACATGGAAATTTAGGTGTAAATCTCTCTGCATATACTCATTTTTGGGGCAATAGATCAATTTAATTAAGATCAGTCACAAGCCTATTCTAGCTAAATCAAGATTAATTATTGAAATACGAAACAACAATATAGTCACCAGTTTAAACTAGACAATGTTTGTTTCAAATCATGCTTTCTGTTAATTTGATTCAAATCGGTTTTGATTAGGTATCATGAAAGGGCATGGAAGGACAGCAGATGACTCTCTTCAACGTGTAGAGAAACAATGCACGTTGTTTGCCATTTGTCATACATTTTAAGTAAAGATGCTTAAATTATTGCTCATTATTTTTGTTTTCTATGAGTAAGAAGAATGGGACTTTGGGTTGGTTCACCTGTAAATATTGAAGTCCAAAACCTCCTATCTGTCAGCATCACTCCTTTCCAAAAGTGCGAATTGTCCCCTTTTTGTGGTCACTCACTCAGGGAAGATACCCACAATATTATAGTTCATGTAACCAAACACAGCTGTACACAAAATTGCATATATTTTTAAAATTGCAATAGATCCTGGTGTAAAAACAGTAAAAATATTTTAAAAATCACTCCTCTTAAGGTATTCCTGAATTGAAAAGCTCCTAAGCTCCTAAAGAAAAACATGCAAAAAAGATTGACGTAAGTTTACAGGGGAACTGCCATTTGGGATCTCATCCACGTGGCCATCTGATGGATACAGATGTACACACACACATCCTGCTTCAGATTGTGGTCTGGGTGAACTGCTTTAAAGGAAGATGCAAGGACCTATCTACATACATGGGAAGCGGTGAAGAAAAACACGCCTATAATGCTAATTACTTTCCAGGCGCTGACAAACTCTTGGTCGTGAAGATTTAGTTAGCCCTGTCACAGGAAGGCACTGCTTGTGGCAAATTGCTCTTGAACTCCAATCAGTTATTTTCTCCATTTCTGTGCTAAAGTTTCTGTACTCTTTTCCCTTGTTATCCTGAGTGAAATAGCCAACATTTTACCTTTTGCTGGCACTTCCAGCTTCTTCCAGTTCTCTGTGGATGAAGACAACAATAAGTTTGTTATTATTACAACAAAGTGATAAAGTGTATGGCCCTTCTTCAGCCCGTGCCATCTGCAGATATGGGTCATGATTTATAATCAGTTGGAGATGCTGAAGGCATCGTTAAGCAAAAAGGGGGAAAACTCAACAAAGCTACAAAACACAACCATAAAGTCTCTTTTAATAAGGTACGTGTTCAGTGTGCAAAGCCAGAACAAGTAATATCAACAAACTTCAGCTACTTTGGAAAGAATCTATTATCATTAACAGAGACATTAACAGCTTTACCAATGAAGTCTGTAATGACAATGTACCTTGTACAAAGATATTTTTATGTTGTAACCAGATAAAGAGTTGAAGCTATTATCAGACTGACAAGGCTGCTGACATAAAATACGCAAGCAATTATTTTAGTACATTGATGGCTATATTTCTCACATACAGCATTTAAACGTGATAGCTGCTCTTTTCTTTCTGATGCCCCCGTGTGATTCTCATGACCATTATTATTAACTATGTGGAGCAGCACAAAAACCTGTTGGATTCAGTTTGCAAAAGGCTGGGCTCACAGTATTTTGTTATTATTAAGGGATATAGTCTGTACAAATTCATATTTACCTGCCTTGTTTTCTTCCTATTCCATTAGGTGCTTCTGCAGAACCTAGAAAACTCTGCTCAGTTTTCTGCTGTCTCATTGAAATAAGAGCAAGGAGCCTTGGGATACCTGATACAGGAAGCCCGCTTGTGAAGTTTACTAGGTCCACAGGGACGGCAGTAACGTTAGCACGTACCGACACATTCCTGCATGACGTTGGTGGGAGAAGAATACTGTGAGCAGAACCAAAGTGAGATGAAAGTTTATCACAGAAGCAGTTTTCCTGTCAGAAATGTCATTTGGGGCAGTGGTTAATGAGATAAATACACATCAGTTCCTGACAGAAAAAAAAAAAAAAAGTTAAAGAACAAAATTACTCCAGGAAACAATGATTAATGTCTTATTTCACAGTGGAATGTATAGTTTACTTTTTAATGTGTTCTAGTATTTTATGTGATTTCATTAAATTTTTTGCAGAAGTATGAACCTGAAGATGGCTATAGCGGATGAAAGCAGCAGCCAGACTCTCTAGACGGTATCCTCCCTCCCACAGGGGCAACTTGTGGGTGCTTATGGAAGAGCATGACCCAGAAAGGGACTTCCTCCCCCATGTATTTTGTGCCAAGAACTAATAGCATAAGATCTATTTGATTTGGAGGTGCATGCACTTCACATGCTCTTCACTCCCATAAATCCTACAGGAATGAATACATAAATGTATCTCTCTTGCTGGAAAAAAAA